>CM055064.1:491640-523479 GCA_029204045.2 Tillandsia leiboldiana | reverse complement strand
CCCTCGACAATTTTGCAAGCCTGCCAAAAGCATGTCAAATTACGTTTAGTTTCTTTCAATTTACACTCACATCCAAGAATATGAGTAATCAAAATCACCTCCATTGGCAGATAATTTGCTTTCCTTTGGTTTCCCACTTGAAAACAAGGAAGATGAGAATACTGAATTGTAAACCCATACATTTCTTTAAAGTATTCAACTACAGATTTCATATTCATCTGATCATCAACAGGAAATCTGTGGACATAGGAGAAATTCAAGCTCTAAAGTCAGTGATATATGGCTGTGAAATTCAGTTTTCCAATGATATACTTAATTGAATCTGCACAGAAACTTTTGATCGAGCACAAAAATCTCAGACAGTTAGCATGAAGATATATAGCATATGTATTTGAATAATAATATATACTGGAACTTCAAGTATATAGAGGAAGGCAAATCTAAGGTTCTATTCTTGATTTTATATATGTGGCTGCTGGCATGACCCTCAATGGTATCAATTGGAAAGGTTCAATATATTATGAGGTTGCCTTCACAAAGGCATTTGCATGAAATGTTACAAAATATGATGCAAAGAACATTTGCAGATAGTCTCGCACTAAGGAATTTGCTAACAAAAATATTCATGAAAGAAAATTGAAAATATAAACAAAATATAGCAAGTTCACATCATACATCAGTTCGCGGGTAGGCTGTGATGTCAGTCCCGAAATTCGGTATTTCCGCCTCACATTTCCTCTATGTGTCACTTCAACTTTTACACCCCGAAGAGCTTTCTTGATCTGATTAAAATCAGATAATAGAAACAAGTTAGATAGTCAAAAAAGCATCAACAACGAAAACATGATTAATGATACTAGGCGTCAATTGTAACATATGAATATACGCATGCATTCCGAAGCAAGCCTCTGGCTATAAAAAAGGAAGCAATATAATTTGGTATTAATATCACCTTGATTCTATCAGCATCGGATAGCGGTCTTGATATTACATCTTTCCCTAAAATTTGAGCTACAAACTCAATCACAGGAGTGGTTCAATGAAAGCCGTAGATGACATGTCTGAGACAAAGATAAAACATTTATTGCAACCAGAAGGTAGAGAGAGGCTACATTTAAATTAAGCAAGTAGAGATTCTAGTATCTAAGATGAAGATATCTTGCCAATATTCAAGAGAGGCCCATTTGAGTTGGCCTGATGCTCTGATAGAAACCACACCATGACTGCAACCCATCACCCAGCCTCTGTGGTTTTCTTATGTCAGGAGAATAGAAGGATCTCCCAATAGATACATACCTGAAGGCCAGTTCATTTAACTAACAATTAGGGGCTCACACTACACAAATAACTGGAATCTGAAGTAGCAAACAAGAAACAGAAATGCAACCTTTGACTTGATAATTCCCTCAAGACTACATCAAGAACCTGAAGGGTGTCGTACGGAGCATCAGCTTGCTTCCCAGCAATAAATTGGCGGAGATGATGAAGGTCTGCACGAGCGGCAAACTTGATAGCCACCCTATACTCTTTTTCTCTTGAAGCGAGAAAGATTGAACGTCAGTAAAATTCTCAATATAATGAAATGCAAGAAGCAGAATGACTGCAAAAATGAATAAATCCCACACCTAAGAATCCCCGTTCCATCGTCCTCCTCGGCAACCTTCACAGTGAACACCTTAGAATCGAAAGGCAGGGAGCCAGCTGTGTATAGACTCATCCTTCCATCATAAGCAGGGAGCCTCATGCCCAACTCTGTATCCCTGTAGAGTCTCACCAGCTCTGCCATAACAGCACGATTCATTCTTCGGGAGTGTACTTCAGGCGTAATCGTCACCTGGAAGAACAAGATAAGAAAAATAGACATGCATAGATCCGCAATATCTATAGAATCAATTTGTAGACCGACTGAGACTTACATGGTACTGGTTCAAATCCTTGTTGGGCAATTCGGTTAGGAAATGGTTGGCCTTCACAATACACCGGGTACCAACCTGACCAAACCCCGGGCGCCGCTGGAACGCCATACCTTTACTCGAGACAGGAGGGCCAGCATCGAGACCCGTCTCCACCTCCGGCCTGACCGCTCTCTCAACTGCCTTCCCTTTGCCTCTTCCCCGCCTCCTCCCCGCATTCTTCTTCGCTTCCTGCAACGGCAGCTCATTTCCAGCTTCTGCTGGTTCATGGTGTTCTGAAGCGGCTTCTTGGAGACCACATGCTTCTCCCCCTTGGGGTCCTTCGCCATAGGCCGGAGAGGCATCTCACTAGAATACGGACGGAAGCAGGCGCTCTCTCTCTACCACGGCAAGCATGCCGCTGCCAATCGTGGAGCCACCCTTCTATGCATTTATATCCTTAGCACTGGAAAAACAGTAGAAGGCATATATTATCAGTGAACAGGTTTTAAAGAGGGGATATGAAGGCTATTGCAGAGAGATACAGAAACTCAGAAAGGATACCAGTTTAAATTAAGAGCAGCAGAGAGATGTAATGCGGTTGCATTGATATCTATAACACAGTTGGGTACGGATCTAAGCTCTAAAGCACGCATTTTGACTTGTAGGGCGGCATTATCCGGCTGGGTCGGAATAGCAATACACCAAGACAAGGGGAAGAGTAGGTGATGAATGGGTGGGCTTAAGTAGGGTTTTTTTAAAAAAAAAAACAAAAAAACAAAATAAAAACTAGTACATGAGAGGAAGTATGCAGCAGATAGTAACGGCTACTGCAGAATCAGACAGATTACCTCGGGCGACCCCACTACCCTGCTGTTCTTTTCTTTTGTTTCTAACCATATGCAAATTAATAATAATATTAACAATGTGATAATATAATAACGGTGTTATTAAGCTTCTATGTTGTAAAGGTATGGGAAGTAGTAGAAAACAACAAAGGTGGCTAGAATAAGAAAACATGGGTTGTACGAAAGATCTCCACTTTGGAGTGGAGAGGCTGCTATTATTAAATTATAGAGGGGGGGGAAGAAGGGGGGAGTAAATGGGAAGTGGGATCCCGACAAGAGTGCACTGAGGAAGTGAACAAATACTCGAATGGCGTGGAAGGAGATGATGGGGATAATACCGCGGAGTGTCGTTATGCGAGGTGGAGGAAGTGGGGGAAGCGAGTGGTGGGTAAGCAGAGAAGTGGAGTAGGAGCGAGCGAGGGATAACAAGGACAAGGACGCGCTTTCCTAGAAAACCATGGGACAAAGAGGAGCATTCAGGAACTTAAAGCAGGGATGTCACAGCCACAGATGAGGTAGGGACCAGTGGAGCAGCAGCATTAGTGTAATATATTGTCAATGTCATTATAATTTGATATTATTACTCTCTGCGAGGAATAGTAGCATAGTATATACTAGTAGCGCATTAAGGGGTGGGCTGCTGATGCTGATGCTGCTGCAGCTGCAACCTGCAGCTGCCGCGACTGGGACGCCGCCCGTGAGCGGGACACGAGGAGCGCTTCTCCCCACCACCAACCCGATAAATATAACATACCACTGTAGCCCTGGATACGGTTCAGGACCCAAATTAATATTACCTGCCACTCACCCTCATTTGGACCTTCGACGAGGCGCAGACACATTTGACGCTTGCGGAAAGTGTGTCGGTAATATTTTAGCAAGCTCTGCTTGTAAAAGAAAAACAAAAACAAAAATGTGCCTCTATTATAATTAATCGTGGCAATGGCATCCAATCTCTGGTCGGTCGGCATGAAATGGTTGGACTTAGATGAAACCCAAAGCTTATTACAAGAGGGATGAACCCATTGTCAACAAAACCCCCTAAGCATAATAATAGGAAAGCGCCCACGCAAAGTTGGGATTTTGGAAGCAATAAATGAGCTCATTCTGGTTGTTCACAGCACATTGCACGAAACCTGCTTCCAAGCGACGGTATGCTTTCAGGCTCTCACGGCTCAGGGCCCATTTGGCAGTCAGCAATCAAAAAAAGAGGCCTGTTTAATTTGGACGCAAATTTTTCTCTTCTTTTTTCAGTACGGTACAACCCACAACCGCAAAATACTACTCACTATGGTGCGATCCGAAATACGGATGCACAGCTGGGGTAGCAAGAGGCCCGCAAAATACAACTATGTCTGTGGTGCGTTCTGAAATCGGAATGCACTGCTGAAATCGCAATAATGATATTTTAATCCGGTGGGCTAATTTCAATTGGGCCTACTAGGTGCCATTTTATTTGATCAATAATTAGACTTTAGCAAAAAAAAAAAAAAAAAAAAGCACGATTAGTCACAAATCTTTAAGTCACGCTCATCTTAAATTTTACTTGGGCCAGCCGCGAGCTATTTAGGACCAAACCGATGTTACAGGTACGCGAACAAGCCTAGCCGGGCAAGACACGATGGAACTGTGGAACGCGATGCACTGCTACACACAATTAAGGGGCCCGCTAGAAATAAAGCTTTGTGGGCGTGCTTGGGTGTGTGGGAGGTGGGGTGTCAATAAAGAAAGAGGCACCTTTAATTTGTAAAAGAAAGCTAACGTCACTTTCACGCTTCCGAGATCGCCCCCATGAGAGCAAAATCCACTCATACCTACCCATTTGTATTCTTTTCCGATACACTCAGACTCGGCCAGAGAAGAGATTATGATGATGATGACGAGGTAGAGGAGGAGAAGGAGATCCAACAAGGGAGAGAGAGAGAGAGAGAGAGAGAGAGAGAGAGAGATAGAGAGAGAGAGAGAGAGAGAGAGAGAGAGAGAGAGAGAGAGAGAGAGAGATGAGATGAGTGAGAAGATGAGATGAATCAGATGGTGGTGTGTGCATAGATAGAATGGAAAGGTAACTGCAGAAGTTGTGGGGAAACCCTAATAAAGAGAGATGATGAGGACATTTGACATTTGACATTTGACGAACCACGCCACCACTAAAAGCAAGCGTGCGTGTATCGGCCACCCCGGGCCCCGCCCAAGCTCTCCTCAGCACGCGCCACAACCGATTGCCACGGGACACCTCAACCCAGAAGAGGCAGAGATTTTTGCGTGCACTCGGCGCAACTCCGCGCCCGTGAACCAGGTGCAGCTAATATTCGTGGTATACTCACCGACGGTATCCGGCGAGGCCACGATATGTGCGTCGGCTTTAATATTCCGAAAATGCAGTAGAATGAATGTGCGCTCACAAGACGGATAACTCCGCCGGGCGACGTTCTCCTCCAGACTAAACAAGGGAAGCCGAAGAGCATACTGAGCAAGGCTTTAGACCAACTAGGGTCCGAGAGAAAGACCCGTACGCACGAATCTTAACTGTCACGGCCTTGTACGGCCATATCAATCGAGCGGCTACAAATGGACAGAGAAACAGTACTGAGGAGGTGAGCTTACCGCGGCCGTGTAGTGGAAACCGTATGCGTATTCACGTTTACTGAGAGAAGGAGAGAGCGAGAGAAGCGAAAACGACGAGAGCTAGAAAACAGAAAGGGCAATGATGAGAGATGCGAAGCGGCTTTGAATAGGAGAGAGAGAGAGAGAGAGAGAGGACTAGAAGAGGATATAATGAATACGAAGAGGAGGAGACCAGTAAGTGGAGATCTTAATAACAGTTGTGAAGGGTTTAGGCGCTGAACCAACCTTTTGCTTCACGGTCTAGTTGCAGGTCCTAGCCATGAAAAAAGCCTGTTCCCCCCCCTCTCTCTCTCTCTTTAGATTGAGAATAACAATAAAGGAAAAAGGAAATAAAAAAGGGAAAAATAAAAGGAGCAAAAAAGATAGAGAAAGTGAAAGGAAACAGCAGAGAAAGAGAGAAAAAAAAAGAAGAGTTTTCTCAGCCTTTAATGCTATTACTCGACCACCATTACCATAACAGTAGCATAGAAGCTCACGAACTCCGTATCTTTGTCTTTAGCTCTTAATTACTTACTATTGAGACAGGAAGAAAATAAGGCGAAGAGGATATTCTTTGTTCCTCAGCTGTGATCACTTCCTGTTCTACGAAAAATGTGGCAGATACGATCAGATCAGATCGGAGGACGATCTCCCTCAGATCCATCAATTAAAGCCAAATCTGAGTTCGAAATTAAACAAGAGCTTATGAAATCGATACCCCTGGATTAAAACTTCAATGCAAAGCAAATAGCTACCGAGGAGCAGATCGATCGAGAAGGACAAAACGGACGCAGAGAACCCGAAGATCGGTAAACTGCTACAATCTCGAATAAAAACAGTTTCTAATTAATATTTTTTCCCTACTTATAGTGTATGCGAGTCGTTCTAAAACCCTAAGAAACCAAACGACGAACTCCACAATCACCAATATCGTTCCCAAAAAAAAAAAAAAAACGGAACGAAATTGAAAAGATCACAAACCTCGTCCTCGCGCGAAGCAACCCCCGGTGTTCGATCGGATGAGTGAAGATGAAGAACGTAAGAAGAGAGAGAGAGGGCTCGTTCGATCGATTGGAGCCTCTGCTGGATTCGAGAGAGGAGCTCTTTTTGAGATGGAGGGAGCGAGCGAGCGTGCGCTTGGAATTGATTAATAAGTGTTTTGCCCACTTCTTCTTCTTCCTCAACACTCTTCTCGAAGAGTCATTAAAATAACTCAGATCCCATCCACCCGTTGTAGTTAAAGCTACACACTCACTGCCCTCCGATCCTTTGCTCCTCCGCCTCTCTATAGCGAGCTTCTCCATAATCTAAGCTTTTTCTCGTTTTTTATAAGAGATAAAAAGGGAATGAGTGAGGGAACAGAGGCGTGGAGATTGAGGCGTTGGATGCAGAGAATGTCTCAGATGTGTGGCCTCGAAAGCACGCGCACTCTTAGAGAGAGAGAGAGAGAGAGAGATGAGTTGTGTGTGTGTGTGATATGTGTGGACACAGTGTGTGTGTGTGTGTGTGTTGTGTGTGTGTGTGTGTGTGTGTGTGAGGGCGTGGGGGTGGGGAATGGGGATGGGTGTGAGGGAAGAGGTTGGTGTGGGGGTCGGGAAAAGAGTTTTTTATTTGGGTTTTTCGCTTCGCGGGGCGCGGCTCGCGAGGCGGAGATTATTCTTACTTTGATCTGGGGTTGAGGGAAGGGTACGCCGTTGGATCGCCGGTACGGCGTCCGTTTGATGGGAGCGGACTGTTTGATCGACGGCTTAAAAGGCTGATTCGACGCCCATGAATCCATGATGTTGTCGTGATTAGATAGATTAGTCCAGTACATGCCTGATACATTATCTTCTTCTAGATATGACATTGATGTATACAATATACATCAGTACATAAACAAAACTCCATAACCCACTTACAAAAATTTTAATCCATTTTTACCTTCTACCCTGCCTGCATTAATTTCGATTGTATTATCTTATTTTTTTTTTTTTCACGGTGTTTAGTTGATTGTAAAATACAGTAAAAATTTTTTTTACTATTTATTTAGTAATAAAAATTTTTCAAAGTTTTATTTTTACTAATTTTTAAAAAATAGTATATTTTTTTCGGCCGAAAAGTAAAAAAAAAATAAAAACTCTAATTCCAAAAAAAAAAATTTATTATTTTTACAGAACCACGCAATATATAATTTTTTTTACCAAGTAAATTTTTAATTAAAAAAAATCTACAAACCAAACACTTCGTACAAAATATAAAATATTATTTTTATTAAAAAATTTTTTTATCAAATTTTTTTTTTTTTTCTTTTATATAAGTTACATGTATCAAGCACCCGGTCTAAGGTTGTAGTAAAAATTCCTGTTATCTATAAAAGGTCCAAATTTATCATTGCAACAAATATAACTATCATCTAATTAAAAATAAGTATACTGTAATTTAATAATTACTATTTAGAATAAATAATTAGTAGTTTTTTTTTAAGAATCAAAACAAGTTCATACCATATGATTGCGAGCGAGTTAGACCACACATATAATCTCTTACATCTTGCCATACATATTATTGGGTTATATATCTATAGTCATCCCAACATCACCAACTAACATGAGTAATTTTGTTATTATTGGTATGCATGATAGTGAATATTAGACTCTTTTATATGTGGAGCCTCTCTAAGTGATCATTGTTTCTTCGTTATTACCGTAATCCTACGTACTGTGTGTACTTCATCCTTGGCACCAGTTTACACAGGGGATTCGAATGCTGTGAAAATGGCCTGAGGATCTTCAACCCAATCAATTAATAAGTCCATGTGGAGGGGTATATATATACTATTGTTTTTCTTTTTTTAAAAAAACAATAGCGTACTATTCCTGCGACAATATAAAATAAATAAATTTTGAATTTGGATCTCGAATATCAATCATTAAAATTTTATCATTTATGTTAGGAACGTTGATCGTATAGGCTATTGTTCATCTCAACTTTTACATACTTAATATGAATTACATAATTTATTTTTTTTATTCCAAAGTGATAGAGCCTTTTGATTTATTTATATATACATATAAAAAATATGTGTAAATTTTATTCTTACCTATCAAAAATCAATATTTTCTTACTAATTTTATTATTTTTATTATACAAAAAATAAAAAATAATGTATACAATTTTTGATGGAATGTGTGTAAAATTTATATTATACTTTTGAGCATACATGCTAATATTGTTTTTTCCTTATTTCCATATGTAATAGGAGTATAATATCCCGAATTCTAATCCAACGTAATGTAGTATTGACGTGAATAATAAGTGGGGTCCTCCCTCGGGATTTTTTTTTCCCCTTTTTTTTCCCCTCGAGCGCTGAGAGAGAGTTGGCGGTGGGTGGGTGCTAGTTTTATGCTGTCATAAATTACAGTAATATATCCATTTTTGTCAATCATCCAGAGTGATTTATCTCACACATGCGTATTTTATATCTAATGATCATGTAAAACTACTATTTTCTCTAACATTTGTACGTGGCTTAATTTAGCTAGGTTCGGTTGACAACTTTTAAAAGGATTATTATATAACTTTGGTATGTTTAACTTAGAGCAATGCTATATTGTACACCCCGAAGAGGTGTACATCGATCATACATCTTCATCATTTAATGTGGCGATATTTTTTTTTAACGGTCCCATTAAGTGACCCTCATCACACCCCCACCTTTAGATGGGTAGGGGTGTGAGATGTACACCCTTTAGGGTGTACACATAGCATTTCCGTTAACTTATTAGAACAAATATTGTGTGGTATTAAACGAAATAAAAATATTATACTATCTTTTTCTCTTAAAGAAAAAAAAAAAAAAAACGTACGTTTTAGTAAACTTACTGTCTACAAAAGTGCACTCTCTCTCCTCTCTCTCTCTTCTCTCTCATTCTTCTCTCTCTCTCTCTTTTGGTGTCTAATGGCAATGCCGGCAACTTTCGTATTAGCTTACTAGAAAAAATTACTATGTACAAAAGTGTGAGATCTCTCTCTCTCTCCTCTCTCTCTCATCTCTCTCCGGAGATGAAAGGGGATGCCATGCATGCATGTATACAACTAGTGCTTTGACCGACCGTAGGATCACGACGATCAAAAAGAATGGCCGGACCATTTCTCTCCCTTCTCTCTCCTCCCTCACTCTCCACCACTCACTTTTTTCCTTTCCTACTTGATAAAAGCCGAGCACAGTATAATAAGCATGTATGTTGCAACCGTTTAAAGGAGTTTTTATTCATACCATGTATGGTATGGTGCACGTCATGTCACACTCACCTTCTCATTTGCTCTCCCCACCATGGTGGCATGCGTGCCTCATATCGCCTCCATGTGATCCTATATATACCTTAATGGTACCAAAGAATGTTTTCTCCCATGCCCCTCCTCCATTGAACCATCAATATTTAGTTTATAGTTATTTCTTGTGTAAACATCCTACTATCCACCCCCATAACTAGCAGTAACTAGAACATTATTGTTAGGCCCACAAAGCATGCTACTCAACAGGCTAATAAAATTCCTTTTTTGTTGCTTAAAGCTATTCGTTTTCTTCTTTTGAATCTAAAAGTTGCTTCAGAAGCTTCATGATCTCTGAATCATTGAATAGGTTCAATTATTTAAAACAAAACCCACAGTAAAAGAGACTTAATTGGTTAAATATCTTTTAGTTGCTTGCTATTACATAATTCACGCCAATCAATTCGACCGGCAATAAATATATCGTTTAGAGTATGTTAAACAAAACTAATGCATAAGTCGATTGTGAAAAAAAAAAAAATGAAAGAATGTTTGCAACAAGCCAGAAGACCTGGCAAAGTAGGGAATGGATAGGGTCTGATGATTGATGTACTAAAAGGCAAATCGCACAGTTACTACACAGCAATTGCTTTGAACCACAAACAAAAGACTACCATAAATAGGTTGCCCACTCACTTTATTCTTTGGTGCTTTTCATATAGAATAAAATATAACAATAGTGGTCCCTCCTACCATATGGGCTAGCTGTGTTGAAATTTCATACATGTATGAAATTTCAACACAGCTAGCCCATATTGTAGGAGGGACCACTATGGTTATGTTGATTCTATATGAATAAGCCCCAAAGAATAAAGTGAGTGGGCAACCTATTCTGGTAGTCTTTTGTTGTGGTTCAAAGCATTGCTGTGTAGTAACTGTTGCGATTTGCCTTTTAGTATCTCATCAATGCCATGCAGACACTAATCCATTCCCTACTATTGCCAGGTCTGTCTGGCTTGTTGCAACATTCTTTCATTTTTTTTTTTTTCCACCATACACTATGCATTAGTTTTGTTTAACATACTCTAAACTATAATTTAATTGCCTGTGAATTGATTGGGTGAATTATGTAATAGCAAGCAAATAAAATGATATTTAACCAAATTAAGTCTCTTTTACTGTGGGTTTTTTTTTCTAATAATTGAACTATTTCAATGATTCAGAGATCATGAAGCTTCTGAATGCAACTTTTAGATTTCAAAAGAAGAAACGAATAGCTTTTAAGAATCAAAAGCTAATTTTATTAGCCTGTTGCAGTAGCATGCTTGTTTGCCTATAATGTCTAGTTAATGCTAGTTATGGGGGTGATAGTTAGGATGTTACACAAGAAATACTATAAACTAATAATTTGATGGTTCAATTGAGGAGTGGGCATGGGAGACAACATTCTCTTTGGTACCAGTAGGTTATATAGGATCACATGGAGCGACTAATGAGGCACGCATGCCACCATGGTTGGGAGAGCAAATGAGAGAGGTGAGTGTGACATGACGTGCACCATACCATACATGGTATTGAATAAAACTCCTTTAACCGGTGCAACATACATGCTTTTATACTCGTGCTCGGCTTTTATCAATGTAGGAAAGGAAAAAAGTGGTGGTGGAGAGTGAGGAGGAGAGAGAAGGGAGAGAAATGGTCCGCCCATTCCTTTTTGCTCGTCGCTGATCCTACGGTCGGTCAAAGCACTAGTTGTATACATGCATGCATGGCATCCCCTTTCCATCTCCCCGAGGAGAGAGAGAGAGAGGAGAGAGAGAGAGAGTATCTCACACTTTTGTACATAGTAATTTTTTCTAGTAAGCTAATATACGAAAGTTGCCGGCATTGCCATTATACACCAAAGAGAGAGAGAGGAGGAGAGAGAGAGAGAGAGAGAGAGAGAGAGTTGCACACTTTTGTAGACAGTAAGTTTGACTAAAACGTACGTTTTTTTTTTTTTTTTCTTTAAGAGAAAAAGATAGTATAATATTATTATTTCGTTTAATACCACCAATATTTGTTACTAATAAGTTAACGGAAAATGCTATGTGTACACCCTAAAGGGTGTACATCTCACACCCCTACCCATCTAAAGGTGGGGGTGTGATGATGGGTCACTTAATGTGACCCGTAAAAAATATCGCCACCATTAAAATGATGAAGATGTATGATCGATGTACACCTCTTCGGGGTGTACAGATAGCTTGCTCTAAGTTTAACATACCAAAGTTATATAGAGATCCTTTAAAAGTTGTCAACCGAACCTAGCTAAATTAACACGTACAAAGCTTGTTAGAGAAAATAGTAGTTTTACATGATCATTAGATAATAAATACGCCAGGTGTGAGATAATCACTCTGGATGATTGCAAAAATGGGATTATATTACTTGTAGATTAGTGGACATCATACTAGCACCCACCCACCGCCAACGTCTCTCTCAGCGCTCGAGGGGAAAAAAAAGGGAAAAAAAACAATCCCGAGGGATTACCCACTTATTATTCACTGTCAATACTACATTACGTTGATTAGAATTCGGGATATTATACTCCTATTACATTAATGGTAAATAAGGAAAAAACAATATTAGCATGTATGCTCAAAAGTATAATATAAATTTTACACACATCCATCAAAAATTTTATACATTATTTTTATTTTTGTATAATAAAAAATAATAAAATTAGTAAGAAAATATTGATTTTTGATAGGTAAAGAATAAAATTTACACATATTTTTTATATGTATATATAAAAATCAAAAGGCTCTATCAACTTTGGATAAACTAAAAAATAAATTATGTAATTCATATTAAGTATGATAAAAGTTGAATGAACAATAGCCTATACGATCAACCGTTCCTAACATAAATGATAAAATATTTAATGATTGATATTCGAGATCCAAATTCAAAATTTATTTATTTTATATTGTCAGCAGGAATAGTACGCTATTGTTTTTTTAAAAAAAAGAAAAACAATAGTATATATATAACCCCTCCACATGGACTTATTAATTGATTGGGTTGAAGATCCTCAGGCCATTTTCACAGCATTCGAATCCCCTGTGTAACTGGTGCCAAGGATGAAGTACAACAGTACGTAGGATTACGGTAATAACGAAGAAACAATGATCACTTAGAGAGGCTCCACATAAAAGAGTCTAATATTCACTTATCATGCATACCAATTAATAACAAATTACTCATGTTAGTTGGTGATGTTGGGATGACTATAGATATATAACCCCAATAATATGTATGGCAAGATGTAAGAGATATTATATGTGTGGTCTAACTCGCTCGCAATCATATGGTATGAACTTGTTTTGATTCTTAAAAAAAAACTACTAATTATTTATTCTAAATAGTAATTATTAAATTTACAGTATACTTATTTTTATTTAGATGATAGTTATATTTGTTGCAATGATAATATTTGGACTTTTATAGATAACAAGGAATTTTTACTACAACCCTTAGACCGGGTGCTTGATTACATGTAAACTTATATAAAAGAAAAAAAAAAAAAATTTGATAAAACAATTTTTTTAATAAAAATAATATTTTATATTTTGTACGAAGTGTTTGGTTTGTAGATTTTTTTTTAATTAAAATTTACTTGGTAAAAAAAATTATATTTGCGTGGTTCTGTAAAAATAAATAAATTTTTTTTTTTCAGAATTAGAGTTTTTATTTTTTTTTTACTTTTCGGCGAAAAAAAATATACTATTTTTTAAAAATTAGTAAAAATAAAACTTTGAAAAAATTTTATTACTAAATAAATATTAAAAAAAAAAGTTTTACTGTATTTTACAATCACTAAACACCGTGAAAAAAAAAAAATAATGATAATACAAATCGAAATTAAATGCAGGTAGAAGGTAAAATGGATTAAAATATTTTTGTAAGTGGGTTATGGAGTTTTGTTTATGTACTGATGTATATTGTATACATCAATGTCATATCTAGAAGAAGATAATGTATCAGGCATGTACTTGGACTACATCTATCTAATCACGACACATCATGGATTCATGGGCGTCGAACTCAGCCTTTTAAGCCGTCCGATCAACAGTCCGCTCCCATCAAACGGACGCCGTACCGTCCGATCCACGGCGTACCCTTCCCTCAACCCCAGATCAAAGTAAGAATAATCTCCGCCTCGCGAGCCGCGCCCGCGAAGCGAAAACCCAAATAAAAACTCTTTTCCCGACCCCCACACCACCTCTTCCCTCACCCCCATCCCCCATTCCCCACCCCCCCACGCCTCACACACACACACACACACACACACACACACACACACACACACACTGTGTCTCACACATACACACACACACACACTCACTCTCTCTCTCTCTCTCTCTCTCTCTAAAGAGTGCGCGTGCTTTCGAGGCCACACATCTGAGACATTCTCTGCATCCAACGCCTCAATCTCCACGCCTCTTTTCCCTCACTCATTCCCTTTTTATCTCTTATAAAAAACGAGAAAAAGCTATAGATTATGGAGAGCTCGCTATAGAGAGGCGGAGGAGCAAAGGATCGGAGGGCAGTGAGTGTGTAGCTTTAACTACAACGGGTGGATGGGATCTGAGTTATTTTAATGACTCTTCGAGAAGAGTGTTGAGGAAGAAGAAGAAGTGGGCAAACACTTATTAATCAATTCCAAGCGCACGCTCGCTCGCTCCCTCCCTCATCAAAAAGAGCTCCTCTCCTCGAATCCAGCAGAGGCTCCAATCGATCGACCGAGCCCTCTCTCTCTCTCTTACTCGTTCTTCATCTTCACTCATCCGATCGACCACCGGGGGTTGCTTCGCGCGAGGACGAGGTTTGTGATCTTTTCAATTTCGTTCGCCGTTTTTTTTTTTTTTTTTGGGAACGATATTTGGTGATTTGTGGAGTTCGTCGTTTGGTTTCTTAGGGTTTTAGAACGACTCGCATACACTATAAGTAGGGAAAAATATTAATTAGAAACTTGTTATTTCGAGATTGTAGCAGTTTACCCGATCTTCGGGTTCTCTGCGTCCGTTTTGTCCTTCTCGATCGATCTGCTCCTCGGTAGCTATTTGCTTTGCATTGAAGTTTTAATCCAGCGGGTATCGATTTCATAAGCTCTTGTTTAATTTCGAACTCAGATTTGGCTTTAATTGATGGATCTGAGAGGGAGATCGTCCTCCGATCTGATCTGATCGTATCTGCCACATTTTCGTAGAACAGGAGGTGATCACAGCTGAGGAACAAAGAATATCCTCTTCGCCTATTTTCTCTTCCTGTCTCAATAGTAAGTAATTAAGAGCTAAAGACAAAGATACGGAGTTCGTGAGCTTCTATGCTACTGTTATGGTAATGGTGGTCGAGTACATAGCATTAAAGGCTGAGAAAACTCTTCTTTTTTTTCTCTCTCTTTCTCTGCTGTTTCCTTTCACTTTCTCTATCTTTTTTGCTCCTTTTATTTTTCCCTTTTTTATTTCCCTTTTTCCCTTTATTGTTATTCTCAATCTAAAGAGAGAGAGAGAGCGGGGGAACAGGCTTTTTTCATGGCTAGGACCCTGCAACTAGACCGTGAAGCAAAAGGTTGGTTCAGCGCCTAAACCCTTCACAACTGTTATTAAGATCTCCACTTACTGGTCTCCTCCTCTTCGTATTCATTATATCCTCTTCTAGTCCTCTCTCTCTCTCTCTCTCTCTCCTATTCAAAGCCGCTTCGCATCCTCTCATCATTGCCCTTTCTGTTTTCTAGCTCTCGTCGTTTTCGCTTCTCTCGCTCTCTCCTTCTCTCAGTAAACGTGAATACGCATACGGTTTCCACTACACGGCCGCGGTAAGCTCACCTCCTCAGTACTGTTTCTCTGTCCATTTGTAGCCGCTCGATTGATATGGCCGTACAAGGCCGTGACAGTTAAGATTCGTGCGTACGGGTCTTCTCTCGGACCCTAGTTGGTCTAAAGCCTTGCTCAGTATGCTCTTCGGCTTCCCTTGTTTCGTCTGGAGGAACCGTCGCCCGGCGGAGTTATCCGTCTTGTGAGCGCACATTCATTCTACTGCATTTTCGGAATATTAAAGCCGACGCACATATCGTGGCCTCGCCGGATACCGTCGGTGAGTATACCACGAATATTAGCTGCACCTGGTTCACGGGCGCGGAGTTGCGCCGAGTGCACGCAATAATCTCTGCCTCTTCTGGGTTGAGGTGTCCCGTGGCAATCGGTTGTGGCGCGTGCTGAGGAGAGCTTGGGCGGGGCCCGGGGTGGCCGATACACGCACGCTTGCTTTTAAGTGGTGGCGTGGTTCGTCAAATGTCAAATGTCAAATGTCCTCATCATCTCTCTTTTTATTAGGGTTTCCCCACAACTTCTGCAGTTACCTTTCCATTCTATCTATGCACACACCACCATCTGATCTCATCTCATCTCATCTCATCTCATCTCTCTCTCTCTCTCTCTCTCTCTCTCTCTCTCTCTCTCTCTCTCTCTCTCTCTCTCTCTCTCTCTCTCTCTCTCTCTCTCTCTCTCTCTCTCCCTTGTTGGATCTCCTTCTCCTCCTCTACCTCGTCATCATCATCATAATCTCTTCTCTGGCCGAGTCTGAGTGTATCGGAAAAGAATACAAATGGGTAGGTATGAGTGGATTTTGCTCTCATGGGGGCGATCTCGGAAGCGTGAAAGTGACGTTAGCTTTCTTTTACAAATTAAAGGTGCCTCTTTCTTTATTGACACCCCCACCTCCCACACACCCAAGCACGCCCACAAAGCTTTATTTCTAGCGGGCCCCTTAATTGTGTGTAGCAGTGCATCGCGTTCCACAGTTCCATCGTGTCTTGCCCGGCTAGGCTTGTTCGCGTACCTGTAACATCGGTTTGGTCCTAAAATAGCTCGCGGCTGGCCCAAGTAAAATTTAAGATGAGCGTGACTTAAAGATTTGTGACTAATCGTGCTTTTTTTTTTTTTTTTTTTTTTGCTAAAGTCTAATTATTGATCAAATAAAATGGCACCTAGTAGGCCCAATTGAAATTAGCCCACCGGATTAAAATATCATTATTGCGATTTCAGCAGTGCATTCCGATTTCAGAACGCACCACAGACATAGTTGTATTTTGCGGGCCTCTTGCTACCCCAGCTGTGCATCCGTATTTCGGATCGCACCATAGTGAGTAGTATTTTGCGGTTGTGGGTTGTACCGTACTGAAAAAAGAAGAGAAAAATTTGCGTCCAAATTAAACAGGCCTCTTTTTTTGATTGCTGACTGCCAAATGGGCCCTGAGCCGTGAGAGCCTGAAAGCATACCGTCGCTTGGAAGCAGGTTTCGTGCAATGTGCTGTGAACAACCAGAATGAGCTCATTTATTGCTTCCAAAATCCCAACTTTGCGTGGGCGCTTTCCTATTATTATGCTTAGGGGGTTTTGTTGACAATGGGTTCATCCCTCTTGTAATAAGCTTTGGGTTTCATCTAAGTCCAACCCATTTCATGCCGACCGACCAGAGATTTGGATGCCATTGCCACGATTAATTATAAATAGAGGCACATTTTTGTTTTTGTTTTTCTTTTACAAGCAGAGCTTGCTAAAATATTACCGACACACTTTCCGCAAGCGTCAAATGTGTCTGCGCCTCGTCGAAGGTCCAAATGAGGGTGAGTGGCAGGTAATATTAATTTGGGTCCTGAACCGTATCCAGGGCTACAGTGGTATGTTATATTTATCGGGTTGGTGGTGGGGAGAAGCGCTCCTCGTGTCCCGCTCACGGGCGGCGTCCCAGTCGCGGCAGCTGCAGGTTGCAGCTGCAGCAGCATCAGCATCAGCAGCCCACCCCTTAATGCGCTACTAGTATATACTATGCTACTATTCCTCGCAGAGAGTAATAATATCAAATTATAATGACATTGACAATATATATTACACTAATGCTGCTGCTCCCACTGGTCCCTACCTCATCTGTGGCTGTGACATCCCTGCTTTAAGTTCCTGAATGCTCCTCTTTGTCCCATGGTTTTCTAGGAAAGCGCGTCCTTGTCCTTGTTATCCCCTCGCTCGCTCCTACTCCACTTCTCTGCTTACCCACCACTCGCTTCCCCCCACTTCCTCCACCTCGCATAACGACACTTCCGCGGTATTATCCCCATCATCTCCTTCCACGCCATTCGAGTATTTGTTCACTTCCTCAGTGCACTCTTGTCGGGATCCCACTTCCCATTTACTCCCCCCTTCTTCCCCCACCCTCTATAATTTAATAATAGCAGCCTCTCCACTCCAAAGTGGAGATCTTTCGTACAACCCATGTTTTCTTATTCTAGCCACCTTTGTTTGTTTTCTACTACTTCCCATACCTTTACAACATAGAAGCTTAATAACACCGTTATTATATTATCACATTGTTAATATTATTATTAATTTGCATATGGTTAGAAACAAAAGAAAAAGAACAGCAGGGTAGTGGGGTCGCCCGAGGTAATCTGTCTGATTCTGCAGTAGCCGTTACTATCTGCTGCATACTTCCTCTCATGTACTAGTTTTTATTTTTGTTTTTTTGTTTTTTTTTTTAAAAAAACCCTACTTAAGCCCACCCATTCATCACCTACTCTTCCCCTTGTCTTGGTGTATTGCTATTCCGACCCAGCCGGATAATGCCGCCCTACAAGTCAAAATGCGTGCTTTAGAGCTTAGATCCGTACCCAACTGTGTTATAGATATCAATGCAACCGCATTACATCTCTCTGCTGCTCTTAATTTAAACTGGTATCCTTTCTGAGTTTCTGTATCTCTCTGCAATAGCCTTCATATCCCCCTCTTTAAAACCTGTTCACTGATAATATATGCCTTCTACTGTTTTTCCAGTGCTAAGGATATAAATGCATAGAAGGGTGGCTCCACGATTGGCAGCGGCATGCTTGCCGTGGTAGAGAGAGAGCGCCTGCTTCCGTCCGTATTCTAGTGAGATGCCTCTCCGGCCTATGGCGAAGGACCCCAAGGGGGAGAAGCATGTGGTCTCCAAGAAGCCGCTTCAGAACACCATGAACCAGCAGAAGCTGGAAAATGAGCTGCCGTTGCAGGAAGCGAAGAAGAATGCGGGGAGGAGGCGGGGAAGAGGCAAAGGGAAGGCAGTTGAGAGAGCGGTCAGGCCGGAGGTGGAGACGGGTCTCGATGCTGGCCCTCCTGTCTCGAGTAAAGGTATGGCGTTCCAGCGGCGCCCGGGGTTTGGTCAGGTTGGTACCCGGTGTATTGTGAAGGCCAACCATTTCCTAACCGAATTGCCCAACAAGGATTTGAACCAGTACCATGTAAGTCTCAGTCGGTCTACAAATTGATTCTATAGATATTGCGGATCTATGCATGTCTATTTTTCTTATCTTGTTCTTCCAGGTGACGATTACGCCTGAAGTACACTCCCGAAGAATGAATCGTGCTGTTATGGCAGAGCTGGTGAGACTCTACAGGGATACAGAGTTGGGCATGAGGCTCCCTGCTTATGATGGAAGGATGAGTCTATACACAGCTGGCTCCCTGCCTTTCGATTCTAAGGTGTTCACTGTGAAGGTTGCCGAGGAGGACGATGGAACGGGGATTCTTAGGTGTGGGATTTATTCATTTTTGCAGTCATTCTGCTTCTTGCATTTCATTATATTGAGAATTTTACTGACGTTCAATCTTTCTCGCTTCAAGAGAAAAAGAGTATAGGGTGGCTATCAAGTTTGCCGCTCGTGCAGACCTTCATCATCTCCGCCAATTTATTGCTGGGAAGCAAGCTGATGCTCCGTACGACACCCTTCAGGTTCTTGATGTAGTCTTGAGGGAATTATCAAGTCAAAGGTTGCATTTCTGTTTCTTGTTTGCTACTTCAGATTCCAGTTATTTGTGTAGTGTGAGCCCCTAATTGTTAGTTAAATGAACTGGCCTTCAGGTATGTATCTATTGGGAGATCCTTCTATTCTCCTGACATAAGAAAACCACAGAGGCTGGGTGATGGGTTGCAGTCATGGTGTGGTTTCTATCAGAGCATCAGGCCAACTCAAATGGGCCTCTCTTTGAATATTGGCAAGATATCTTCATCTTAGATACTAGAATCTCTACTTGCTTAATTTAAATGTAGCCTCTCTCTACCTTCTGGTTGCAATAAATGTTTTATCTTTGTCTCAGACATGTCATCTACGGCTTTCATTGAACCACTCCCTGTGATTGAGTTTGTAGCTCAAATTTTAGGGAAAGATGTAATATCAAGACCGCTATCCGATGCTGATAGAATCAAGGTGATATTAATACCAAATTATATTGCTTCCTTTTTTATAGCCAGAGGCTTGCTTCGGAATGCATGCGTATATTCATATGTTACAATTGACGCCTAGTATCATTAATCATGTTTTCGTTGTTGATGCTTTTTTGACTATCTAACTTGTTTCTATTATCTGATTTTAATCAGATCAAGAAAGCTCTTCGGGGTGTAAAAGTTGAAGTGACACATAGAGGAAATGTGAGGCGGAAATACCGAATTTCGGGACTGACATCACAGCCTACCCGCGAACTGATGTATGATGTGAACTTGCTATATTTTGTTTATATTTTCAATTTTCTTTCATGAATATTTTTGTTAGCAAATTCCTTAGTGCGAGACTATCTGCAAATGTTCTTTGCATCATATTTTGTAACATTTCATGCAAATGCCTTTGTGAAGGCAACCTCATAATATATTGAACCTTTCCAATTGATACCATTGAGGGTCATGCCAGCAGCCACATATATAAAATCAAGAATAGAACCTTAGATTTGCCTTCCTCTATATACTTGAAGTTCCAGTATATATTATTATTCAAATACATATGCTATATATCTTCATGCTAACTGTCTGAGATTTTTGTGCTCGATCAAAAGTTTCTGTGCAGATTCAATTAAGTATATCATTGGAAAACTGAATTTCACAGCCATATATCACTGACTTTAGAGCTTGAATTTCTCCTATGTCCACAGATTTCCTGTTGATGATCAGATGAATATGAAATCTGTAGTTGAATACTTTAAAGAAATGTATGGGTTTACAATTCAGTATTCTCATCTTCCTTGTTTTCAAGTGGGAAACCAAAGGAAAGCAAATTATCTGCCAATGGAGGTGATTTTGATTACTCATATTCTTGGATGTGAGTGTAAATTGAAAGAAACTAAACGTAATTTGACATGCTTTTGGCAGGCTTGCAAAATTGTCGAGGGTCAGAGATACACAAAGAGATTGAATGAAAAGCAGATAACTTCCTTACTAAAAGTGACATGCCAGAGGCCTAGAGATCAGGAGATGGATATATTACAGGTTAGTAGTTTTTTATTCTGTTTTTTACTTGACAAGAGTCTCTACAGAAATGAACATTTGGAATCTACTTTTCCGACACTTTTAGAGTAAAAACCTAGGGTAATAGACAGGATTGGAACAAATTTTAGCTTCTCAGTGACATGTTCTTGTTCTCTATCTGCATGTGCCGTCATTTCTTCAAACGGAGTTGTGTCACAGACTAATCATTAGTCATTGTAAATCCACATCAGGCTTATGGTAGCTATAGTTACAGAAATTCTACTCCCTATGTATGATTAAAAGTTAAAAACTTGTATGATGTATGATTAAAAGTTTAAAACTCTGTATATTTTTGTGTTTACAACTTTCTGTGTTCTTTACTTGGAGGCTGCTGGCCGTATTAAACTTTTTTGACACTTTGGGTTTCTATCCAACGGTTCTGAGCTAATGATAAGATGCACAGGAGAGGCCCCTGTAATAGTAAGTGTACTCAACTACATACATAAATACATAGTTAGACTATTAAGTACATCGCAAGTATTCCTGAATATAAACAAAATAGGTTGTGGGCTCTTAAATTTAACGGGAAGCATTCAAGCATATTCAGATGCTTATGTAGTATGAAATCCGGTTAGGAGTGCTTTTGGTTCAATTTCTTGATTGCTTGGTGTTAATAATAGAACCCTTTTAAGGAAAACAAAAATAGCCTTTGTATGCAGTTGAACTAAATGCATTTGATCCTGGTGGTGGTTGACTTTGAGTGGGCCTGCCACCTGCTGTAGTGTGAGTCTTCTAGGTTGGTTGGTTGGTTGGATTCATTTTTTATGAAAATCTTGGAAGTCTCTTGTTAGAAATAGTGAATTGGGCTATTCTGATAGATGCTTATTATCCAAGTTGCCAGGTCAGCTTTTACTATTACTCTGTTAATATGCCTTTTGCTCTCTGAGAAAGTCTAATTTTGCAGTCAATATTGACACTAACAAAGCAAATTTGGAATATCAATTTTTACACAATGACTCGAAAAGCTCATTTTGTATTAATTAATATCAGACAGTTCATCAAAATGGGTATGACCAAGATCCCTATGCAAAGGAATTTGGGATCAACATCAGTGACAAACTTACTTCAGTGGAAGCACGAGTTCTTCCTGCACCATGGGTAAGTATTCTGTAATATAGTTGATTACTTGATCTTGTAGTAAATTGATCCCTATTTTTATGCTGGTTGAAGCTAATTGCTGAGATTTACATCATTTTACGTGATGTGTTTTGTGAAGCTAAAATACCACGATACTGGAAAAGAGAAGGAGTGTCTGCCACAGGTTGGTCAATGGAATATGATGAACAAGGTACGACCCCAATTATAGTACAACACAGCTGTTGAACTTATTTCTAGTGTGCTGATGAGACTTTAAGTAAGGCTGGTTCTGACCCAATGTGCCTTAAAACATCTTAATGCAGAAAGTGATAAATGGATGTACAGTGAATTACTGGGCTTGTATTAACTTTTCAAGAAGTGTCCAAGAAAGCACTGCTCGTGGTTTTTGCCAAGAGTTAGCACAGATGTGCCAAATATCCGGCATGGTACACTGTTTCTAAGACCTTCTACACTACCATGTTTTTGTACTTATATTATTATCTTTTCTGCTGACTGTATAAAATTGCAGTTTATTGCTTGTTTAATTGTTTCCTTTATCATTGTTTTTTGCAGGATTTCAACCGTGAACCTGTTATCCCGATATATTCTGCCAGGCCAGATCAGGTAGAAAAGGCTCTCAAACATGTTTACAATGCAGCACTAAACAAGCTCAAAGGGAAAGAGCTTGAGCTTCTTTTAGCCATCCTTCCCGACAACAATGGTTCTTTATATGGTGCGCAGACTTAATTGTTGCATTTAGTCAGCATACCTCGTCATTATTGTTTTTATATCATCATTTGCTAATTCATTGATAATCAATGCTTTATGTTCCAATGCTGATACTGATTTGTCTACAGGTGATCTGAAGCGAATATGTGAGACAGATTTAGGATTGATATCTCAGTGTTGCTTGACAAAGCATGTTTTCAAGATCAGTAAACAATACTTGGCAAATGTCTCTCTTAAAATCAATGTGAAGGTAATATATCAACTTGTCTTCTCTTCTTTCAAAAGAATAATTACAATGGATATATGAAAGCTGGCTGTTGATTCTGTTAAATAATATGAAACAACCGTTATTCTCCAAAAGCTTTAGTTAGCAGAGAACGATATTTTTTTTATATTTTTATATTAAACACTTCCTCTCATGTCTGGGCTCGAAACTTATTTAATAGGCCCATGACGTGAACTTGAATTAAATGGAAGGAAATTAATTATGCTAGGAGCATGACATGACTTAAACTCAGAACCTCCTATTCTGATACCATGTTAAATAATATGAAACAACCGCTATTCTTCAAAAGTTTAAGCTAGTAGAGTATGGTGTTTTTTAATATTTTTATATTTAACAGATTCATTTCACCTATTCTCTACCCATATGATTTTTGCAGATGGGAGGAAGAAATACTGTACTTCTAGATGCTATAAGTTGGAGAATTCCCTTGGTCAGTGACATACCGACCATAATATTTGGTGCTGATGTAACTCATCCTGAAACAGGAGAGGATTCTAGTCCATCAATTGCTGCCGTAAGTATAAATATAACAACCTTTTACTTGACATGTTTGATGTATTGATGGTGATTTATATATAAAACAATCCTTCAATTATTATCGCTTACAGGTTGTTGCTTCCCAAGACTGGCCTGAAGTTACAAAGTATGCTGGACTAGTATGTGCACAGGCTCATCGGCAAGAACTGATTCAGGATCTGTTCAAGACCTGGCATGACCCTCAGCGGGGAGTAGTTACGGGTGGCATGATCAGGTCTTCTTCCACTCAATAGGACTGCCATTTTTCACTTGTCGGAAAAAAATTGTGTATTTAGTTATGAATATAACACGAACCTAGTTGTTGTGGATCATCATAATTAGATCAGATGTTCATTGCCATTGCAGATGATTTCGTAATACATTAAAAGAGTAGTAGTATTCCTGAGCTTGCTAAAAATGGCAATGATAGAACTGTCATTGCATAATGAGTAGTAAGCTCTGTAATTTGGGTATGTTCTGTAGGCTTTCAAGTTTACCCTACTGACATGTGCTGATCTGCTTTTTGTTTATCTAACCTTTGCAGGGAGCTTTTAATTTCTTTCAGGAAGGCAACCGGACAGAAGCCATTAAGGATTATATTTTATAGGTTCATCTCTCTCTCTCTCTCTCCTCCCAGGAAATTACTTAGTTTGACTTGCTTGACTGTTCTTTCTATTCTAACATATCTAAATTTAACCATGCTGGACTCGTTCTCATTCATTGTGTTTCAACTCCTGCTTCCAGAGATGGTGTAAGTGAGGGTCAGTTCTATCAGGTCCTTCTGTATGAATTAGATGCTATTCGGAAGGTGGGCGTACTTGCAACTTAATGTATAATTGTGTGTTGTAACATTTGCAGCTCATAAAAACTTATTTACAGGCTTGTGCATCCTTAGAACCAAATTACCAGCCTCCTGTGACTTTTGTGGTGGTCCAAAAGCGCCACCATACCAGACTATTTGCAAACAGCCACAAAGACAGAAGTAGCACAGACAAGAGCGGAAATATCCTGCCCGGTGATTTTTCTCTTTCCATTTTCTAACTTCAACATTCTGTGTATTTCTGGATGGAAAAAGTGCCTTTAACTCAATAATAACTCCTATGTCCGCCAACTGCCGTGTATCAGATGCTTACATGGAATCCTGATTTTTTTTTTTTTCCCACCCCTGGTTTATATCATACTTCTGTCTCTGAAATATTGCACTGATCACCTGTTCACTAATTAATTATGCAGGCACTGTTGTTGATTCTAAGATATGTCATCCAACAGAGTTTGACTTCTATCTCTGCAGTCATGCTGGTATCCAGGTATTCTAATGCTTGTGTGAATCATCTATTATGAGATCTTGTAGTTGTCATTCATTCATCTCATAAAAGCAATGAATCATATGGATTGCTGCTGGTGAAACTGTGAGTATGTTCAGGCTATCTAAAATTAAGAAAAAGCTGATAGTAGGCCTTGTTTTGGTAATGTGGTGACTAAAAACATGTATTTTGTATTTTGGAAGGTTCAAAATTGTCAAAGTTCTTCCAATCTTTCTTCTTTTTATACTATAAAATTATGGTGGCAACCGCCACCATAAAAGGTTGTGCTTTTAGCCACCGCATTATCAAACAAGGTCTTAATCTCCTAAATTAAAGCTTCATTTTCCTTCCAAAATATCTGCAGTTTTTAGAAATGAGGAGAATTGACGTTATTTTACATTTTTACGGATTGTCAACATTTATTAGAATAGTAGTGAAGTACTAGCAGAATCTGCTGGATTAAAAACCTATCATGTAGTAGGTATCCTCTACAAAGTAGTATTAGAATCTTGAGAACAGGAAACTGGACAATGATATATATATATATATATATATATATATATATATATATATATAATGAATAAAAAGTTCATATTCAATTATTCTAGTGTGATTTGTCTAATTTTATTGTGCTCTTGCTTCTCAACCGATTTGCTAATATGCAATCTGTGGGGTTTTGCAGGGAACTAGCCGGCCAGCGCATTACCATGTTTTATGGGATGAAAATAATTTTACAGCAGATGAAATGCAGACACTAACAAATAATCTTTGCTATACGTAAGATCCTCTTTGTTTTTTCTCTCCTTTTGCATGTTTAGTTGGGTGCTTCCTAATTTGAATCTTGTGTTGTCACAGATATGCCCGCTGTACGCGGTCTGTTTCTGTTGGTAATTTTCTACTCCTTTCTCCACTGCAATTTTGCTTTTCTGAAGAATTCTAAAACAAAATTCCTCTTTTCGTCTCACTGCAGTTCCACCAGCATACTATGCTCATCTAGCTGCATTTCGAGCACGCTTTTACATGGAACCAGAGGTACAACAAGACTCGACATCGAAAGCAACTCGCACGGCAAACGGACCCTCCGTGAAGCCCTTGCCTGCTCTGAAAGAGAATGTAAAGAGGGTTATGTTCTACTGTTGACCAGGGAGTAGAAAGGGAAAGAGCAAGAGCAGAATAAGTGGCGTGATTTGTAAATCAATGTTGTAGTTATGTTGTACAGGCTCCCTGGTGAAAGCTTGCCGAGGGGACTTAGGTGCCTGTACACTAGCTAGGTAGGTCGACCGAATCTGAGAGTTGTTTATTGTTTCCCTTGATGTTCGCATTGCTTGTTTTTAATCCTAATCTCAAGGGGACAGTATGTGGGATTGTAGTTCTTTCTTCATGTACGTAGAAGCTTCTCATTCCCAGTCCTTTCCTTGAATAGTTGTTAATATCAAGTAGAATAGATCTATATTCTCACGATATCCGGCTGTTCTATCCAGGATGACCTAGGGTTTGCATTGCATTGTACGTTATAAAGGAGACAATGCTCTATCTAACCTTATTAAAAAAAAAAAAAATATATTGTTGATTGGTAGTAGCATTTTTGACTGTTAATTTATTATATTTATTTATAAATAATGTATAATTATATTATTTTTATATTATATATATTTTTCGTTATATTAATAAAAATAATTATTATAATAATAAAATTTATTTTTATTATAATTATTAATAATATTATTATTATTAAATTAATTTTTTTAAACGAGTAATAAATTATTATTATTATTATTTTAAATCATTTAAAACTAGATTTGAAATTTTTTTAAAATAAAAACTAGATGGAGAATAATTTTTTTTTAAAATATGAGTTATTTCGTTATAAAGCTCTACGGCAGCGATCTGGCATGCTGAGTTGTCTCTGAGAACCTATTTTGCGAGTCAAATATCCGAATCAGTAAAAAACCGGATCGGATATTGACCCGAACCAGAGTGTATTGTCACAGAAACGGGCGAGTTCCCCCTGGAACCAGGCCTGATGTGGCCCATGAACAGGTCTGCCCACCAGCCATAGCTGGGCTACTCGGCTGTGAAATAATAAGATATTTATATAGACTACTCCAGAATAAATCACTAAAATTATCTAAAAATTACTAAATTTGTGAACTCAAAATTTGAAGGTACTAAATCTATAATAGTGCAGTAAAATTTGTCCATTTTACTTAAAAAAGAAAGATTATTTTTCGAATGATCTGATGGGGATCTATCTACCTACACCCCTTTTAAAGCATTAGTGATGTGTCATTTGGATTTGTTCATTATTTGCTGTAGCTACCTTAATCCCATTCTGTGTTTGCAACCTGATAAACTGTATAAAGCTGCAGTAAAGGAGGATTCAAAATTTCAAATAGCACCACCACATGCGCATCATTGGGTACCTTTCGGTACCTTTTGAATTTGATTTAGAGGATCTTAGATTTGTAGTCAACAGGACCCGCCCTTTTCATTCAATTCTCTTCATTATCCCTCTGACGTGGCACCCCAAAATTTGAAAACCCAACGTATCCCTCTCCGACCACTCGACCGTTGCAGCACCTCCAGTAACTCTTCACAGACGCTCTCTCTCTCGTGAACAACCTTAACACCTAATAACATGTTGTCCCACTCTCACTCTCTCTTACATACTGTTCCCTTGTAAGCTATATTGATTGTATCGAGCTCTCTCTTGGCCAAGTAGAGTGTGGAGAAGAGAGATCAACGGAAAGCGCAGCGGCGATGGCCACGAAGTTCGCCTTCACGGAAGAGGAGATGGCTGTCGACGAAGGCCTCGGCTACCCGAAAGCCTACGCCAAGCTCTGTAGAAACCCCAACATTCTCAATCCTTACAACCACGGGCCTCCTTTCACCTTCCTCCCTTATGTTTTACAGCCGCAGGAGGTAACTCCTCCCCCCTTTTCAACTCCACCTTTTAATTTCCTCTTTTTTTTTTTTTTTTCTTTTATTTTGTGGAACATGGATCTGAATTCGGTTCTGGTTGGATAGCTTGGATTTCAAGTTTAGAATCTGCAATTTGCAGTTTTTGAAAGATCTGAGAACCGAAGCAGATAAGAATTTTGCTCCCTATCTACTCGTATTGTAGTCCACAAAAACAAAAACTGATTTGTGATTCTTTTGCCCGATTTACTGTTATAGATAGTGGAAATCATTCCTCATTCCTCCAACAATATTCACAGAGATGTTTTTCTTTCTTTTTTTGAAATAAGATAAAATTAGTGTTCCTTCTTACAGGCTCTGAGAGCGAAGGACTTGAATCAGATGTTTCTGATCCTCGATCCGGAGGCAGTTCCTTGTGTTAACCCTCGAGGCTACGTCAATCTCCTGTGGAAGCAATTGGATCATCTCGGGTAAGCAGCCTACTTAGTTTCAACTCCTAATTTCTTCAACAAGTAAGTAAACACTCAATCAAACTGCTCACTTTTCTTCATTTGTTTCCAGGAACGCCGGATTCGATCCCGCGCTCTTTCGAGTAGACCCCTACGGCAACGTCCTTTACTTACATGCCGACTCGGCTTCTCCTCTCGCCTGGGACATTGATCACTGGTTTTCCTGCACAAGTAGATTAAATTATTCTCAACTCTCTCATTTGCTTCTTAAACTTTCTTTAGATCAATTTAGTTTTGCCGACTAAAATCGTCGGGTCGGAATGAACTGTAGGAGGGGGAAAAACAGTCCCTAGCAATTTGAGAATACTTCAATCCCAAGTGTGTAAGAAGAAGAAGAGCAAATTGGAGTTCCTCATACCGTGGTGGGATCTCCAATTAGGCATATCTGTTAGCCAATTCCTTTCCATATTTTCTTCAAGAAACTCAGACTTCAGGTAATTAGGCTTTTATATACAAACCTTCAACTATCGAAAGCCGCCGATGAGGAGCTCAATTTTACTGAGAAATTGTCTGATTCGTCCTTTGAAATAAGCAGGAATAGAGCTTTTTCTTTCTTATTTTGCGATGGAGGGAACGAGGAGCTGAGCTCCCTGCAGGCGGTCGAATCTCATGCTTTTCCTCAACACTTCTCCGATGCGAAAAAGCAAGTAGGGCTTGCTCCGGCAGCTATTGTTTCCACAAGAAGCTCTGATGCTTCAGTGCTGAAAACTCTCGATATAAACAGATCTTCGAGGCCCAACAATTATCCATTGATTGGTGAGTGAAAATAAAAAATGCCCACTTTTTTTTAACCTGGTGTTAATCACAAATTTGGTTCGTGCAGCTTGACTCAGATTTCCATTTCATCCTCGTAGTTTCGGTTGTAATAATTTGACTTCCGAAGTTTGTTTCGTTTGACAACTGAGTCATTTGCGCCTCATCAGTAACATCACTTGTCATTTGTGCAAACCTTGAAACTTTCAGACAGAAATTAAAACATTTAAGGAATTAAAGTGAAAATCCAAATCAAATTTCATGGTTAAAATTGAAACTCTAGAGATGAAATTGCATGCAGTTATATGTTAGGGCCTAAGTTGTTTCAATTGTCATAATCTTTTCAAATAAAGGAAAGTTGTTAAATCGAAATTCATGGAATGAAATTGGTATCTGGATCAAACTTGTGGGCCTACATTAGTAATTAATTTAATCTTTTTCCTACACGTGAATTTCACTCACAAAGTTCAAATTTGAAATTGTTTACTGTTTTATAGCTGCAAGGAAAGTCTCGACTGAAAAGGATGACACACTTACTATGGCAGTTCAGAGCTACAGGCCAAACGTCTCCAAAGAAAATAACAACCCTGATATGGATAATTATAGTAATAACCCTTATCTATCCATAGTAATGGCCAGAGATTCTCTGAGGCAGAGAGAAGAGGCAAAAAAGAAGCAAGCAGAAATGAATGAATTGGAAGGTGAACTCTCGGAATTGAAGCAAAAGAATGAGGCAGACCGACTTAATATTCAAGAGTTGGAAGGGCTTCTCATCAAAAGAAGGCGTCGGGTTGAGAAATGCCGGCGTTTAGCAGAGGCTCAGTCTTCTTATAAGACTTTACTCGAGAAGATGATCCGTGATTCCATGCACCAGTAAGGCCATTCCAAAAACCCAGAACTGCCTAAATATCTTGATTAAGTGCCTGTTCGGCCTGGCTTTTCTCAGAGCTTTTGCAATGAGAAGAGCTAAAATGAGCTTTTAAACCTTGAAAAGCATAAGTTCAAATTTGAAGCTTTTGCTTCCGCTGCAGCTAAACCTGAGCAAAAAGTCCAGCATCCTTGTTAAATTTGGTTGGCTTGGAACCGCCCTAGCCTGGAAATCTTGAGCTGATTCGAAATGAATGGGCTGGGGCAGGTCTGCCAAACAAATAGGAAACTTAAGCAGGTTTGGGATTTTCAGTTGGCCGGATCGCGCTGGGCCCGTTAGGTGGATCAGGCTAATTTTGCTCAGGCCTTGCTGCATCAGCACTTCTCAATTGTGCTTTTTGTAGCAGCTTACACTCAGTGGTACTACTCCAAAAAGTATATCATCCAAGCCAAACAGGCCCTGTGAATAGGAAACATTGCTAGTCAATAATTTTTTTTTATTCTTTTTGGCACTATTTAGGAGTGTTGTCTACAAGGAACATCTTAGGCTGAACCAGTCTGCAACTAGTGCTCTCATGGCGAGATTAGAGGCCCAGAGAGCGATATGTGATTCCTCGGAGAATGAGCTTCGTCGGAAGTTCAAACAAAGAGATAATATAGAGAAACAAATCAAGCCTTTCCCGGAGCAAGCACGGAAAAGGTCACGCATTGATGATAATCTTATCATCGAGGAAAGGGATGATGAAAGCATTGAATTGTTGTCCACTAGAAGAATCATGAACCCTCTGAAAAAAGAGCTTAGAAAATTTCTGGAAGAAGAGCAGAAGGCATCTGAAGCGGCCCGTTCTCTTTGCGAAGACGGCAAAGAAGTGTTGGAAGAAACTTCGATATCAAGCGAAGTTGAGAAGAGTGAAGCATGTAGAGTTCTGAAATATGAAAAGAATGATCCATCAGAGAAAACTAAATTTAAAGGTTTATGTGTAGAAGAGGAAAGTTATAGCAATAGAGTTGGACTAAAAGGGAAGAATTCGAGTCATCAAAGCCAGAAGGAAGAAGCAGAGACATATGGCAGTGGCTTATCGGTGAGAGAGAAGCTTGAGAAATTAACAATTATAGAAGGATCTTGCAGCAAGATGAATGAGAGAAAGGAAATTTCATTCCCTCGAAGCCCATTTGTGTATGCTGAAAACACCAGTCTTAGAAAGCTGGGAAAGGCCAAAGAGAAAGCATCATTACTTCATGAAAAGACTCATCTGTCGCTAAAGAGTAATTCTGTGCCTCAAAGCCCTCGCAGAGATGATGCAGCATATATAAACCAAGTTGGCAAAGGGAATGTTGAGAAGTGGCTCCAGGTGCTCATGGAAAACTCACAGGAAGGCACTTCCACGGACTCGCCCTTGGATAATCCAGGCAAACAGGAGATCTGCACTGACGAAATAATAGACGATATAAATTCTTCAAACCAACAGGAAGAAAAAACCAGTTTTGATGAAAATTCCAATGAGGAGCACATTAAAGACAAAAACTGCGGCGAGACCAGCGGAAAAGAGGTGTTGTTAAGCAGGCGGAAGAGCTTTGACATAAAGGAGAGGGAAGAAAAGAATGTGGGGAATCCGAGGTCTGAGAGTGCTAGAGGATTTAGATCCTTCCCTTCATCTCCTTCAATGATTTTAGGAATGAGAAGGGGTGTGGACTGCATGGGGAGGAAGCCAAAGGTGATTGGTGATGATGATGATGAGTATGGTGATGAGAATTCTCTTCCCACAATCAACCGCAAATTCATCAAGTCCTGCAATAAAGCAATCAAGAAAGCAGTTAACATGTAGAGGTTGTGGCTATTTATGGGAGTATGTTGACTTGTTCTGTTAGTTTTCACATTGGTGGTCTTTTATGATTGTTTTTATATAGCTT
>CM055064.1:224140-489140 GCA_029204045.2 Tillandsia leiboldiana | reverse complement strand
TTATTCGAAGTATGCCCCTGAAACCGGATTGCTTTGTGCTTGGAGGCCTCTTAGGTGCCTGTAGGATACATAATAACCTTGAGGTGGCTGAAAGAACAGCGAGGCGGCTTCTAGAGCTTGATCCAATGAATGGCGGCGCACACATTCTCTTATCAAACATATATGGGTCTTTGCAGAAGTGGGATGAAGTGAAGAGAATAAGAGGTCTTATGTTAGAGAGAAAGATAAAGAAGCCACCGGGGTGTAGTTTGATTGAGGCAGATGGGGTTGTCCATGAATTTGTTATGGGGGATGAATCACACCCTCAGTCTGCTGAGATCTATGATATGGTCCAAGACATGATTCGGAGACTAAAAGCAAATGGGTATGTGCCCAATAAATCTGAGGTGATTATCAATATGGATGAAGAGGAGAAGGAGAGTGCTCTGCGCCGTCACAGCGAGAAGCTAGCGATAGCATTCGGGCTTATTAGGACAAAGCCAGGGACGCCGATCCGTATATTGAAGAATCTTAGGGTTTGTAGTGATTGCCATAGCGCGAGTAAGCTTATTTCGGAGATTTATGGGAGGGAGATAATTGTGAGGGACAGATGCAGGTTCCATCATTTTAAAGATGGGTCTTGTTCATGCAAGGACTTTTGGTGAGTGCAATTTATGTACAAAAATGCATTCCATCCTATCCTATATGGATTTATTCTTGTTATTTAGCTGTATTGATGAATAAATTGAACAAATATCCTAGTCTGATTCTGGCTATCGCATGAGAAATATTCTTCCCCTGATTGATTCTAGCTTTGTAGAAATTCACACCTGCTCAATTATTGATTTGAAACATGTTATTAGACCACCCTCAACCTCTCTAATATAATCAGAAGATTTAAGAATGAAAATTTTGCTTTATGAAGATCAGAATCTTACTTCAACTATCCACCGTGTGTTTGTTTTTTATTTTTTAAAATAAAATTTTATATATCAAAAAGTATAGAAATGGACGGAGAACTGTTTGTAATTCTTTCATTCAAGGTCCTTATGAGACAACAGAAAACAAAAATTCAAAACTAACTTTTCTTTGCTTCCAAAATTTGTTTAAATAAATTATTATTCATTACTTAATTAGCCAAATACATTGTCGGCTAATCAACTAGTTATAACAATAAAAGAAAAGTCTATTTTTTAACGCATCAAATTAATGACATAAAAAATATGTGTTTAAAAAGGTGAAAAAATAGTAAGGATACCAAACGAGACCTAATCTATTTGTCCAACATTCAATTGAAAATATATAGATATATACAGCTGAAAACATAAATAGAAGTGAGATCAAACATACATCAAGAATAACAACATTGTTTCTAGATACCCCACCAAAAAAGGGCACTGCAGTCCAGCAAAACCTCGTGCACCAAACTGTAAAGCCATTTCGCCCGCGCCGAAAAAAAAAAAAAAAAAAAAAAAAAAAAGCTGAAGCTAAATATAACAAACAGAAAGCGAATAATTCATCGTACGTACGGACTCCCTCTTCAAGACGTCGACCGCCGCCACTTGGGCGTTGGCGTGGGCGCCGCCCCTCTTCCTTTCTTGTAGCTCGCGGGCGTCCGCCGCTCCACTCCACTCTCCGACTCCTCCGCCCTCGCCACGACATCCGCCGAGGATCCGCCGCCACCGGCGCCACTGCCGAACAGCAAGGAGCTCCACCTGAAGAACCCCCTCCGGCGCCTCTCCGATGTGAGCTTATCCACCTGCGCCTGCAGCACCCCGCACTGCACCTGCAGCCGCACGACGTCCTCTCTGAGGCGCCGCACCTCCTGCTGGTGGACCAACACCTCACGCTTCGACGGGCACCGGCCCGGCAGCTCCTGGGCCGGGTTGGGGCTCCTCGGCCCGCCGCCGCTGCCGAACGTAAACGACCCGCTCCACTCTGCGAGGCGATTCAGCTTCGCGTGCTCGCAGAAGAGCACCTGCACGACCGACCGCACCGGCAGCCGCTCGTTCTGGAGCGCGTGGAGGGACGCGTCCGCAGAGAGCTTGTGCACGTCGATGAGCCTGCATAGCGCCTTCTTCTCCTTCTTCGTCGTGCTCGGATGGGCCTAGGGTGAGCACATTAATTTGCATGCGCGCATGCATGCGAGCCCATTACTACTTAATTTTGCGTAGAGTTTCTACGATATATATATACATTTGTTTACGGAAAAATTACCACACCCACACATAATCGCCGGGACATTTATACGGATAAACTTTCTAATTCCACATACACGTAGGATTTGGGCGGAACAACATTGAAATTCTCGAAAGTTACAGGTTGCATGCATCTAGCCATTTTTTTTTATATATAGACTTTTTGTACAGAAAAGGTCAGTTTGGACAAAATTACGTACGTTTTTGGTATGAAAAGTTCAGTAACTGAGAAAACGTACAGACAAATCTGACCGCCCACTGCTAAGTGCTAAGGATATATATAAACAAAAATTATAACTTTTCGTGAGAACGTGTACTCGCAATACAATTATTTTAGGTGCACAGATTCAACTTTCGAGAATATATGTACGCATGTGGTTGTGCAAAAAAAAAATAAAATCTGTAAGTACTTTTGTGATAGCAACTCATCCTGAGTTGAACTCGGTTAAATTTAGGTACTAAGAGGGTTACCGTCCAGAGAGTATTGGGCTACAAATACAGGAATAGATTACATTAACAATTTACCTAGATAAGCTATATGGGCCCTCTGAACTTTTGTCGTTCTTAAAAGGCCCACATGCTTTATAAAATTAGACAAGATACATAGGCCCATGTGGGCATGCATATGTAGCATAGATATTAGGGTCATTGAATGCAAAGAAAAGATGTAGGATTCGAACTTTTGCACTGCAATAGGTCGCAGGAAAATCACTAGAACCCCTTTCTTTTTATAAAACTTACAGTGAATGTGACACAACAGTAGGTGCAGTTTGTTAGGGAAAATGTAACATCTCGGTACCAAACTTTAGACAATTTCACACATAGGTCACTGGATAGGTACGTGTTTCCGCATGTAATGATGTAATTACCATATATAACAACTCTGTTTTTGGTGGTTATGTGCTATCACAAGGTTACAGTTTTTTTCATTTTGCCCAATCAACTAATACGATTGCCTTTTCTTTTCTTTTTTTTTTTTTTTTTTGGTGAGGAGCGAGGACTACAGCTCTCTCTTTGGGACCAACTCGGAATTGTCCCGTACGTAAGATATGCCCACTCTGCATTTGCAGCCACCAATTTTGGGTGAGGAGCAGAAGATAATTGTCCTTGTTTGTAGTATCAATTAATTAGCTTGCTAAAATCCTGGATAAGCAGATAGCTTAAAAATGAGAAAAGAAGCATAAACATATTCTTTAAAACTGGGCGCAAATTAATTAGACACTAAATTAAGCATCCATGCGCGCTGCAAACTTTAAACGGGATTCAAACTGAGTGGGCTACTTCTGGTAGTAGTTAGCTAGATTGCGTTCAATATTGCTTAGAGATCTATTTGCAGGGGCGCTATCAATTACGATGGAGCAGTTAATTTCGTACGTGTTAGTATAAAGATAGAGATGTCAAATTACTGCTGCAGAGAAGGAGACCGTGCATATATACACTTACTTTGATGTAGGTGTCGATGGCCCGGTAGAGCCCGTCGTCGCTAGGCCGAGCGTGGCCCGGGACGGCGCGCGCGAGCTCCTCGAACTCGGCGACGGCGAGGCCCGCGTCGAGCGCCGCCTCCGCCAGGTACGCGTCCACCAGCTTCGCCACCCTGGCCATCGCCGCCGCGCCCCCGGGCCCGCTCCTCGGCGCCCCCACTGCTCCGTCCTGGTCCCCGGCCGCTCCGGCGAGGAAGGCGCGTACGAGGCGCAGCGCCATGGCGACGTCGAGCAGCGTCCCGCAGGTGTGGCCGAACGCCGGGATCATGAGCTCGCCGAGCGAGGCCTCCGGGAGGCGCCACCCCGCGCGCGCCTCCAGCTCCCGCAGGCACCCCGCGTCCGCCCCCACCATGCTCCCCGCGCGCAGCAGCCGCAGCAGGAAGTCGCACGTCACCCCCGACCCCGCCCCCGCCCGCACCCCGCCCTTCTCCCACGCCTCAGCGCCGCACTCCCTGTCGGGCGGTAGCGCCGCCACCAGCGACTCCACCAGCAACCGCTTCTTCAGCCACACCGCTGTCGGGCTCTCCGGCGCAGCCCACGCCGCCTCACCCGACGAAGCCGCGTGGAAGCGCCCCGACGACGACGACGACGACGACGAGGAGAGCTCCGGGAACCACTTGGCGAGGAGGTCGGGGCGCGCGCCCTTGTGCTTGATGGCCGAGATGGTCTTAGCCAAGTGCTCCATGTCGTCGAGCCACGGCTCTGTCGAAACGGGTGGTTTGGTCTCGTTCGGGTTCGAGTCCGAGGCTGACTTGGGGTTCGGAGAAGGAGGCCTCATCGCTAATTACTTGGCTCTTTGGCAACAGCAACAAGAGGCTTACTAACAACTGCTGGTTAAAGGCACCGCTATATATATATATATATATACACACACACACACACACATATAGGGATATATATCTACGGATGTGGGAACGAGAATGGGTCACGAGAAGCATATACAGATTAGGGAAAGAAGAGGAGGAGGAGGAAGAAGACGATGAGAGAGGGCGCTCGCACATGTGCGAGAGGGGAGGAGGAGAAACTAGAAAGGACGGGGGGGGGGGGGGGGGGGGGGGGGGGGGAGGGGGGTTTGTGAAAAGATGCAGGGTAAGGACAGGTTCTATATATAGAGAGGGTAAACATTAATTAACTCGGTATGCGTGTGTGATGGTGTGTGTGTTCGCTTGTTTTCTTTGCTTGGTTCAGCTTTCTCGATCAGTAGAGATGTTCAGTACTCACGTGAAGGCGACGCAGTTGGCGCCTTAGAGGAGAAAATTATTGGCCTATCTATGGGTGGGTGGTTTTTTAACGTATACCCGCTCCCATAACGTATAGTTTGTTGTCCTCTGCTGTGTATATGGTCCAGGATACAGAGTAAGTAGATGTTTAGGAACTACTTTACTAGTAGGAATTGTTACCGTCAACTGAAATACTACTTCTATATAAACAAATAACATCCACCACAAAGATAAAAACTATATAAGAGAATTTCACCCAAGGAAATTTCAGTGAACACCCAGCTGATAAGTACATTAGTAAAACAAATTTTATAGTATTACATAAACTATAAAATACTATAAAATACTATAAAATTTGACCGGGGCAAAAATCAAATAAAAGAAAGAGGTAAAATAAGTTTGACCAGCGCAAGGATCAAACAGAAGAAAAAGGACGAACTTACAACGTGATATAAGAAAAACCAAAAATCGCCATAAATGTATATTCCTTGACCAAGATACAAATGTACGACCAATACATTATGATGGTATACATGCACAGCGGTCCCGTTCGTGTTTTACACTTTATAAAGGATGCAGATGCCACAAATCAACCCCATGGATGTTACTGTGGTATAGAACATAAGTTTGTGATCCAAATTTTTGAAAAAAAAAATTATTTTTTTTTAAAAAAAAAAAACAGTGTCACGGTCCTATTTGATTCAAAATCTTGAGACAAGACATGGGATTGTTGAAAATGACCAGTAAATTTACCATTAACTAACTGCAGCATTGAAAGAACATGTTAAACATTTAGAAGCTTGGAAAAAAAATGTTTCAGATCATAAAATCCTCATCTGAACTCTAATTATCAACAGCATTTACTAGATTCCACTTTATGAAAATTTCTTAAAGAATTTCTACATCTGATCATCCTAATATCCTGCATTTTGAGAGAAATTCAGAAGGAAACCCCCATGTAGAAACAGAGCATCACAGCTCCAAATTTCATCTGTGGGCTTGGCTTGGTCTGAATAATTTATGGGCCCAAGCCCAGATGTAAATAGTCTGGCCCATGAGCCGAATCTCTTGCTATCCGGGCCAGATTAGCCCTTAATAGAGCATCCTTAGCTAAAAACCTTACTAACTTTTACACCATCAGTGGCAGGCTCTAGAACCGTCATCATCATCTACACTGTTCCTGGTGTTCCTGGCTACAGTTTAGATTTGGGTAAGAAGCAAAGACCCAAATTGATGCAGCAAAAGAAGCGGGAAAAATGAGATGAGAAAGAACAGATGATATTATGTTTATCCAAACAATGAAAAAGTAACAATCTTTCCCACAGGAAGATCGGATATAAGTAAATTAATGCAATTAACTTGGTAAGCTATCTCTAATAAAAAAGACTCAGCATGATTAAGAGTTGCCGCCGCATGATTCACACTGAAACTTGCCAAATTTACTGCAGTGTTCCGCGTCATATAATGGGGAGAGAATCAGCCTAGGATACTAGGAAACAAAAAGACATGGACAACACTTCCCTAGCATGTGGCATCAACTCATAATCCAATTACTTCAACAAACAATACAAGGCGGAGCCTAGTAAAAATACAAAGATGAGAACTCTCTAGAAAAAGCATTTGTCTGCACGACTTCCAGGCACTTTTAATGGATCAAAATTAGCATTAAGGTTTTATAGCATGATTACATAAAATAGCACAGCAATGCAAGATTTTTTTCCTATCAGAATTCAGAACTATGAATAGGACAAGTTCTATACTTTCATGAGCTAAATTGGAAACTAAAAATACAATATAGCCTATATGGTTCAGAAACAGTAATTATGAGAACAGGCCAGCTTATTTTCTAACAATAAAGACGAATGAAATAACTGCATACTTGTTACTGTAATGTAATTTGCAAATAGTAAAGCTAGATAGCTGGACAGGTAAATTCCAATGATTTCTATCAACTTCCTGCACAAAATTACCTATGAAAATAACTTACTGAGCTTTGCGGGTGGGGGTCTCTGATGAATTCTCCGATTCATCAGCTAACTCCGGCTTCGCTGGTAACAACCCGTTAGATAAATTCTCACTAATAGCTAATGGTTCATGCAGAGAACCATTTTCCTTTTCCTTTACCTCCTCCTTCGCATCCAAAACTGCATTTTCTACTTTCTCTTTGAGCATTCTTTCCTTCTTGAGTTCCTGCTTAGCTAATGAAGAAAATTGTTCATCTAAGGACCTTGCGGCACTCAACCATGAAAGAACAATCACAAGAAGTATGCCTCCAAGGTAAGGAGTTGAATTTGCGAGGGACCCGAATGTCAAAATCATGAATTGTTGTATTAATGCGCCTCCTGATTTTCCCAAGGGGTTGCACACAACATCGATGGCGGCCTTCCCCTTAACCTATTGTCATAAACATATTCTTACTGAGATAAAAATAAGAATGCATATATAAACGTACACTAGAAAAATACACGCAAAAATTATGCAAATATTGGCATTCTAGTTGGTAACTTTTTTTTTCTCAATTCTTTTAGCAAGTTTCACGATGTTCTCTTCAGCAACTGTTATATTTTTGGCTTCTTTTCCCGTTCACTGTGATAAGCATTTAATTTAAAAAAGATGTAATGGCAGCTTCAAAAATTAACGATTTTGGCAGTCTCTAAACTGAAACAGTAGTTCAGTTCCCTTGTGGATTTACTAGAACGAGATCACTATTAACATCTTAGACTATGTAGCACATGTCCAATTAAAAAAACATGCAGAAAAATTAATTCCGATTGAGATGTCATCTATATCGCTATAATTCACAATTCATAATTTGAGACTTACCTTCATGTCTTCATCCAAAGGAATGTAAGCCATCTCCTTGCAAGGATCAAATAAACTATACTTTGCACTCTTACTGAAAATATTCTGCATTGCACCCACATAAACTGCCGCGAGTAGAGGAGCGATGCCAAACTTAGCTAGAATAGGAGCCAATGGTTCACCAAATAAAATTAGTGAGAAAAACCCAACTCCTGTGATAAGTAGAACTGTTGGAGTGATCATGGCTGCAACCCCCCAACCGAATTTTCTTAGTATAACTCGGCCCAATAACATCATCATGAAAGTTGCTATACCAGTAGCAGTAGAAAAATCACCCATGAAAGAAGAATATTCATTAGGGCTTGGGAACTGTCAGATATGAAGTATGATCAGATACAACAAAGATCAAAGAGAACTGGAAAAGTTTTCATTTCAGCACAGGTGCAGAGACAAACACACACACACACACACAAAAAGGTACCTGTGCTTTGAGCTTCGATTTCCACGTGACTTCAACAAGATTAATACTTATACCATAAGCAACCACCAACGTGGCAAGATCCCTCACGTATCTAGAAGATATCAAAAATTTCAGACTCTCACCCATACCTAGTTTGGGTTTTTCCTGTAGAGTTATCAATCTCAAAAAGTAAATTCCACAGGGATGTAACGGAAACAAAATAGCGAGAGAATTCTCTCAAGTATTAACCTTCTTTTTGCGCACTGTTCTTGGAAGAGAAGGGTCATTCAAAACAAATTTGTTAACTCCCCAGTAGATTGCACAAATAACAAGACCCAACAGCACTACAATGCTCATCATTCCTTTCAGTGATATCTCCCAACCATCAACGCCGGGCCCCAAATTCTTTCTCAGGTTAGAAAAGTACTTTACAGTGCGACCTGAGAAGATTAGGGCCACATTAGCTCCAAGCCCAAACAAAGGATAGAATTCTTTTGCTTCCTCGACAGTAGTAATCTGCACAAATTGCAGAATTAATTTTCAGCTCTCATTAGAATCCAATGAAGAGGGTAAGAAAAGATCAGTATTTCTTCAGGATAAGTTAGAAAACCAACCTAACTTCAAAACTAAGATGCCCCTCATGCCGTTATTCATGTAAATCCAATATATTTGTTGATTTTGGATCATATGTCCAGTTTCTATGGACATCCCGCTGGTATTTGGTAATGCTATGATCTTTTTAACTGTTTTGGTAATTTTATACAAAATTTGGAACCTCAGAATCTGCACAACTCTTAGGCTTTGCTCGACATTAAATCACACATACCAACAGCTGGTTGATTGCAAACTTGTAGTAAGAACATGAATAATTAAGTACAAACTAAAATATTTCATAAAGAGCAAACTTACAGGCCAGATAACCAAATTAATATGTTTCCCGGGAATGGGAAGTAGGTATCTACTATTTACATCACAATAACATAAAACAAAAAAGCTGGAGATTAGACATTACGGATTAACTTGCATGTCACAGAATATTATCTTAGAGTATGTTGAAACATGATAATTATATAACGCTTGTATATTATGATAAAAAAAATTACACATCAGAAAAGAAGAGTATACTCCCTAGTCATTTCAAAATGAAAATTGACTCCAACCATGAATGGTACACATGCGCATGGGCATATTCGCATGCGCATGCATGCACGGCACACCCAAACAGGGCATTCCAAAATAAAGTGTTACAGTATAAGTAGCAAATTTCAAAATATAGGTCGGTTCCGAGTGTTAAAGGGCTCCGACCAATTCAAAAGAGTTGCAAGGTGGTGAAATCCTTCTTACTAGTTCTGATCTCTAAAACCAAGAATCACCCAACAAGCTGCCTAAGCTAAAGGATTATCGGTCACCGAAACTAGAAACTAAAAGGGCACATTAATTACTCGAAGAAATGCGCAAATGGTAATCAAAATATATACGGGAAACAATTAAGAAAGCAGAGATCACCTGATTAGCAAAACCCCAAAAGAGCACCGAGATCACCACACTCCCCCAAAGCTCTGCCATTACGTAGAACAAGCAGAAGCTCCAGATCCTCAGGATCGCGACGGGCCCGAGAAAGCTCGGGCCTAGCTTCGCCAAGAGCCTATCGGATAGCGCGGTGGGGTGGATAACATCCCTAAGAGGGTACAACGCGAAGGCAAAGGCCCCGAAAAAGGCGATGAAGGGGCAGATAACAGTGTAGAAGAGGGCCTCCTTGGACAACACATTGGAGAGCTTGGTGTATAGGAGCATGAACCCTATCGCCATGGGCAAGTTCACCCACGTCTTCAAGAAGGGGATGATCTCGGCGCTGCTCCCTTTCGCGGTGACGACCAGCACGTCCTTGGTGTCCCTTAGAATGGTGTAGTTGAAGAGGATGCAGAAGAACATGAAGCCCAGGGGGACGATCTTCTTCAGTGTCGAAACCTCGACGCCGAGGAATTTGGTGGGCTTGTCTCTATCGCCGATTACACCAGCTCCAGCGTGGCAAAGATGGAGGGGAAGGGCCTTTCCTCTCTCGTAGAAGCTGAAAATTTGGTTGTTGTCGTTAGAAGTCGGCGGCGGGTTTTGGTATCGGAGAGACTGTGGGCCGAAGTCGGCGACGATTCTGGTGCGCAACGGGTAAAGTCGGCGGCGGGTGGCGGTTAAAAGGGGGCGGAAGGGTCGGATTTGGGGAGCCGAGGGGAGGGATAAGAGGACTCCCGCCATTTCTCAGGAAAATATCAGAGGAGAGGAACGACAATCGATTGAAGGAATGAGAGAGAGATAGAGAGAGAGTGGGAGTGAAACTGTGGAAGAGCATTGTTTTTATACGATACACGGCGTTTAAATGAGGAGATTAATTAATTATTAGAGTACGGGATGAATCAAACGAGATGATACTTATTACAGTATCCAACGGTGATACGGATTAAGTGAAAGGGGTTACTATTTGTCTCGTTGTATTCACGGGAAGATTTCCTAAAGCCAAAGCTTCCTTTAAAAATTGCGTGAAGGAAAGAGAGTGAGAGTGAGAGTGAGTTGTGTTTTTTTTTTTTTTTTGAGAGAAGGTAGCATGCTACCGCTTCATTCATCAGGGTTGTGAATTTGGCTACAGGGTTAGGCAACAGGGCCTAAAAAAAAAAAAAAAAAAAAAAAAAAAAACAACTATTTCTGTGTCCACCAGGCCGAGAGATTTCGAACATCCTTACATAGGGTTCCCGCCAATTTTTTGTGGTCTTCAAAAATTCTCCTGTTGCGTTCGAGCCAGATCAGCCACCAAACAGAGACAATCCTCACCAGCTCTCTGTCCCGCAGGGCTCCACATTTCTGACTAGCCGTGTTCCAAAGAGCGGCTGTCGTAGGGGAGTAGTCGATGGAAGCGACGTCGAGTAGAACAGCTTGCAGAATACTTCTAGTGTACTGACACCCCAGAAATAGGTGATTGAGAGAGTGAGTTGTGTTGTGTTGTGCTGGTTTTGGTTTTGACTTTTGTACAGAAATTGATCTCAGATCACCAAGTGGTTTCGCCTCACTCACTCTCTCTCTCTCTCTTCCTAAAAAAATGAAATATATCTTAGATACGGATTTAAGATTAATAATTATTTGTGTTGTTGTTGATTGGAGCTTCTAGTGAGAGTGGAACTGTTATCAGCTTGAGAGCTCTCCGGCTAATTACTACTAGTTGTTCAGCAAAGATGACAGAATGAGGTTTACTGTTCTTGATGAATAATTGAATATTCCAGTTCAGGCTGTGGATGAATACTTGAATATTCCCCCACAAGGCGCCACACGACGAGTCCCAAAAACACAACTGCATTATAGCTGCAGGAGACACGCCACAACCCGCCAACCCAACGACGACCGTTCACTACTCGGCATGAATGAAATCAGAACAAGCTCTACACAGCGAATGACCCAGTGGATAATAGTAGCCGTCCCAATTATTTATCCAACATAATTTGCTGTCGCCTAATGACATTCACGCATCAATGCTGAAATATATCTCTATCACAAATTTATTCTAAGAATATCAATTTGGCAAAGACAATAGTACGGTACAATTTTGCCATCCTCAAAAGGTCAATGAAATAAGGATAGCCCTTTTCCTTCCAGCACCTGCCAGAAAGACAGTTTCTTTGTAGTTATATATTATTACCTTAGCTAATGCTCATCATCTCCCGTACAACGATAATAGCATTGAGAACAAAAATTCTCTTTGGATGTACCTTTTTGTTTTCCTAGTCAAACAGTGTCTTATGTTTTGCAGTTACAGAGACGACAGAATGAGATTTGCTGTTCTTGACGAGGACAAGAAATGGAGTCTCACGTAGTTGGGTATAGAACTTGATTGGTGCAGTGATGTGCGAGCCACTGCAGTTGGATTTGAGCGTTTAAGTTGGAGAACAAAGGTGTGGTGGAATCGTTGCTCTGATAGAAGCCATGAGTGACGACTTCCACAAGTTAGCATACAGAGTGAACTCACAGTACTTGTCCCAGGGGATGCCTGAGTTTGCATACATGCAGCATTGACTTTTGCCGGTTATGCAAGTCAAGGTTCGATTTTTTAAACAATCCACTATCCACTATTATTATTATTATTATTATTATTATTATTATAACCATTAAACCAAGTCAAGAGATGGAGGAAAAAGGGCTAAAAAAAAATTGCTCACTACATGTGTACTCGGCTAGAGTGAATGCGGCGGCGAAATGTGAGTTGACGAGCCTAAAAGCTAATGCGAGCAAAGTCGTTGCCGAAAGGCGAAAGTTGCCGAAGTCATTTGGAGTCGCCGGTGACACAGCTATTTTGTAGACTTCTATTTCGACGCTCCTCGCCCAGGAGTTACGAAGACGCGGGGCTCGTCACCACTGTATAGGTCGAGGCTAACGATGAGTTTATGCGACCTCTAATCCCATTAAATAGGTCTCAAATCCTTGTCCTCACCATCTCCAACCTCGCAACCCCTCTGATGGCGACCATGATGATGGCTTCTTCTCCTCCTCCCCTTCCTTCCCCGAACCACCCGACCCACTTTCCACTCCCGTCGCCATTAAACACTCTACTCGAGCACTGCAACACCATGAAAGAGTTCAAGCAGATCCACTCCCACATGATCCGCACCGGCCTCGTCGACTCGTCCGACGCACGGCGCCGACTCCTCGCCTTTTGCTGCGCCCACGGATCCAGCGACATGAGCTACGCCCAACACCTGTTCGACGAAATGCCGAATCCGGACCCCTTCCTTTGGAACTCCATGATAAGGGGCTATTCGAATAGCAACTCCCCGGAAGCTGCGGTATCGATGTACATCCACATGCTGGCGAGAGGCTCCGAACCCAACATCTACACCTTCCCTTTCCTGCTCAAGGCCTTCACTCGTGACGCGGTGATCGCGTGGGGCGACGAGCTCCACGCGCACGTGCTCAAGTTCGGTCTTGGCTCCAATGCCCATGTGAGGAATGCGTTGATCCATATGTACTCTTGTAGCGGCGACATCGAAGCAGCCCAGCATCTGTTTGAGAGGAGTTATAAGAGAGACGCAATTATGTGGAACGCTATGATCTCTGGGCATAATAGGAACAAGCAGTTCGAGATGTCATGCAAGGTCTTCGTAGACATGGTGAAGCAGTGTGTTAGTCCCACTTCAGTCACTTACATTTCGGTTATATCAGCTTGTGCGAAGCTAAAAGATTTGGAATTTGGAATACAAGTCCATAAGCACATCGAAGAGAGCGGTACATTACCCAATTTGAAGATGGAGAACGCGCTGGTTGATATGTATGCTGAGTGCTGCAACATGGACGCGGCGTTGAGATTGTTCGAAAGCATGAAAACCAGAGATGTAGTATCTTGGACGGCGTTGGTTGTCGGGTTTGCGAGGTCGGGACAAATCGATCGAGCTAAACAATTGTTCAATCAAATGCCCGAACGTGATGCCGTATCGTGGACGGCCATGATCGATGGCTACGTGCGCACCAACCGGTTCAAGGAAGCCCTTGAGATGTTTCGCGACATGCAAACACAGGATTTCAGACCGGATGAGTTCACCATGGTTAGTGTCCTTACAGCATGTGCGCAGTTAGGAGCTCTTGAAATGGGCAAATGGGTTAGGGTTTACATGGACCGACACAAAATCAAGATGGATGTTTTTGTGAAAAATGCTCTTATAGATATGTATTCGAAGTGTGGTAGAGTCGAAACTGGGCTTGAGATATTCCATAAGATGTACAAAAGAGATAAGTTTACTTGGACGGCCATGATCGTCGGTCTTGCGATCAACGGGCGTGGGGAAGATGCACTTCAACTGTTCAACAAAATGCTTAGAGCTTCTGAACCACCAGATGAGGTGACCTTCATTGGTGTTCTTACAGCTTGTGCTCATGCCGGCTTGGTCAGTAAGGGAAGAGAATTATTCTTGGGTATGATCACGACCTACGGAATCAAACCTAATGTCACACATTACGCTTGTATGATTGATCTCCTGGGTCGAGCCGGGCATCTAAAAGAAGCGTTCGAGGCCACAACGAACATGCCCATGAGACCCAATTCTGCAATATGGGGAACATTGCTAGGAGCTTGTAGGGTTAATGGGAATGTAGAAATGGCCGAATTGGCTGCTAAGAACCTTCTTGAGCTGGAGCCTGAAAATAGTGTGGCTTATGTTCAATTATCCAATATATACGCAAAGTGTAAGAGATGGGATGAGGTGCGAAGACTAAGACAAATTGTAATGGAGAGGGGAATCAAGAAAGAACCTGGCTGTAGTCTGATAGAGATGAATGGAGAGGTTCATGAATTTGTGTCGGGGGATCGATCTCACCCACGAAGCGAAGAGATTTATGCTAAGTTAGGAGAGATGGCTAAGGAGTTAAAGGTTGCTGGTTATGTTCCTGATATCTCGGAGGTGTTACTTGAGACGGCAGAAGATGAGAGAGAGAACACTATTTTATGGCATAGCGAGAAGCTGGCAATGGCCTGCGGATTAATCAGTTCAGAGTCAAGTGTCGTGATTAGAATTGTTAAAAATTTGAGAATGTGTTTAGATTGCCATAAAGCAATAAAGCTCTTGTCGAAGATATACCAAAGGGAAGTAGTCATAAGGGACCGGACTCGATTCCATCACTTTAGGCATGGATTGTGTACTTGCAGGGATTATTGGTGATTCATTTTGCATTGATAGTGAATAACAATGTTTGAGCAAGAAATTAAGATATGCGTGTAATTTGTGATGTTTGATCCTCAGGATTGTTTATCTATACTGCAAATGAATGACATTGCCTCTGATCTAATGTTTGCTAGTTTGCTTGCACTTGGAAAAGGAAGAAAAAAAGAAGAGAGAAGTGATTTTCATAAGCAAATGCATTTTATTAAGATAATGGGCCTCTAAAAGCCAAATTGGAGTGCCAGATTTGGGCCTGAGCAGGTGGAACCCATTCAAAACTCTGAAATCGAATTATGGGCTGATTTTGGGCTGTATTAATCCATAAAACCCGGCCCGTTTCCAAGGACTAAGTTCGTACGTCTCCTACGAACCGTCCGATAAAGATCCAACGGTGGCTAAATAAGACGCAATTTTGATGCACCAGTGTGAGCAAATCCACACTTTGCGAAGGTCGTCTCGGATCCCTCGTGTAGTCGTGTGGCTCTCTTCTCCGTTCTCGTTTTCGTTCTCGTGCGATTTTTTTACGCCTCTTTCATTGGAAACCCTAATCTCCCCCTCTCAATTCGATCGGAGAATCGGATACTCGATCCCCTTTCTCCTCTTCACGATGTCGGGGTCGAGCTCTTGGTCGCGAGCTTTGACGCAGATCTCGCCCTACACCTTCGCCTCCGTCGGGATCGCGATCTCCATCGGGGTCTCCGTGCTTGGCGCCGCATGGTGATCATCTTAATTCGATTCTTATTTCTTATTGATTTCTCAATCTGAATCATCTCCATGTTTTTTTTTTTTTTTTTTTTTTTTTTCTTTCTGAAGGGGCATTTTCATCACCGGAAGTAGCTTGATCGGTGCCGCGATCAAAGCACCGAGAATCACCTCGAAAAATCTCATTAGGTATGTTTTTTTGGATCACCTACCAACTCCTATGTAATAACTTGTGTTGTCTTTAAGTTAATCTCTACCTTGTAGAAAATATTTTCTTTTCAGCATATACATATCTACAGAAAATATTTAGACAAATCACTGTCTAAAGAAGTGTCTATTGTTGAATTAAACGTCGGCCAACATTTGTTGATTGGCTAAACTGTACATCTTATGAATGTATATGGCTAAATCTTAGGCACTATATTCTCTTATGGTCTTTTTAAGCTTCTCCTTGTTATCTTTGTAAAACTCAGGCCGCATTTTCTTTACATTATAAGGAAGCAACATCTGTGTGATAATAAACATGAACTTCCTCATACATCTAATAACTAATTCCACCGATCGTCTTGTATCAGAGAGCTAGGTGAACATGCCATATAGCAAGTTGCAACATCTACTAGTAGGGAAGTATCCTAAGCTTACTGTGTTGTTTGTCTCATGAACATACATTATCACACAGAACAGGGTTAGTGTCCTGGTGCTTATTATTTGCACTTAATATCTAATCCTAGCATTTTTTGTTGACACAAATGTCTAGTTGCACAGTTTTTGGTAATGTTTCCAGCTCTAGTTGCACAGCTTTTGGTACATTTCTAGCTCTACCAGCAAGTACTGTTTTAACATTTAGTTAAGCTTTAAGGTGTATGATAACAACAATTTACAAGGATATTCAATAAACTAGAATTCATTGTTGATCCTGTTACTATCTGAAACCAATTGATGTGATTAGAGAAGTTGCAAATAATAATGTATGCAAAGAGGTTTGAAAACAAGTTCCACTAACATGACAATTATGACCGCCTGAATTTGGAGGCTCAATTGGGAGAAAGCTTGAGTAGCCTATTTTAAGCTGTTTCTGCAATTTGACAGTGTAGCTTTGGTGTTTTCTGGCTGAAACTAGGGACCAAATTTCACAATTGTACTCTATTGCTTCTGCTTGATGTGTAGAAAAGGAGCATTAAAGCTTAGAAAGTGACGGCAATGATATTTTTGGGTCAATGTTGTTATTATCTTTATCTTTGTCTAAGATTCTAGAAGATCAGAAACTAAGATAAAAAATACATGGGCAGTCTCTAATATTTCTTAATTTAGTATGAAAGTAGTCTGTTTAATTGGCAAGTAGTACTCTTCTGTTTAAAGAGGATCCAATAGTTAGGCATGTCCAGATCTACAACTCCATGTGTCCAGATTGCTTAAATGTCTGGTAGAAACAATGAGGCGAATATTATTGTTCTTGAGAATTATGCTTGTACATGACAGATCCACCATGGTTTAATTCAAAATCAGGTCATGTTTCATATCTTTGATGTACATTTTAGCTTCAAGCTGCTGCATTTTGTAATTTGTATTTATATTCAAATGATCAGATTCAATTCCATAATAGTGGGGTTTACTACTGGTCCTACATATTTGAACTATGAAGCTTAATCCAGTATATATCTATCAAATTCAGGATTGGAAATCAGAAATTGCTGTTCAGTTCTCCGCTATTCGCTACATTTGCATGATTTATCGTGTATTTTCGTGTGGATTTTCTTAATGGAATTTGCCTAATCAAAAATTTCAGTGTCATCTTCTGTGAGGCTGTTGCTATATACGGTGTTATTGTTGCAATCATATTACAAACAAAGCTGGAAAGTGTGCCAACATCTTTAATATATCATCCGGATTCTCTAAGAGCTGGATATGCAATTTTTGCCTCCGGGATTATCGTGGGCTTTGCAAATCTTGTCTGCGGGTATTTTTATTCTTTCTCAGTACTTCTTGCCACTATTATAGTTTTTTTTTTTTTTTGGAAAGTAAAAGTCTCATTCTAGTGAATTGAGCTTACTCGGAAAGTTGTTTTCGTGGACAGGCTTTGTGTGGGAATAATTGGAAGCAGCTGTGCATTATCTGATGCACAGAACTCCACCCTCTTTGTGAAAATTCTGGTGATCGAAATCTTTGGCAGTGCGCTTGGCTTATTTGGTGTAATTGTTGGCATAATCATGTCAGCTCAAGCAACATGGCCAGCAAATTCCACATGAGCTCTTCTTGTCAGTAACGAAACCGGTTCCTCCTCTTTTTTTTTTTTCTTTCCGGGCCATCTGAACCCTGTGCAGTTTTTGAATCTCTGGTCTTGAGTAATAATCTGCACTTTTTAAGATCCATATGCCTCTAAATGCTGTTGTATAATTTTTACTAGCTGTTTCATGGAGTTACATGCAAAGAATTATTCGCCGCGTCTTTGTATAAGATATTATTGTGCAGGTAATATTCTTGGTGCCTAATCATTAATATGCAAAATGTTTGTGTTGTCAAGGAACTGGGCATGCATTATTGCTTTATCATTAGTCATGATTACGTTTCTGTGTGGTATGGGTTTTTGATGAATTTTTTCTGAGCTCTTTCAACTACTCCAACTGAAAGGTTGTAAAGGCTGATCATCTTCTTACCATTTTTGATGAAATTTAATTACAAGCAACTCCTTGAGCACTATACTATAATCAATCATCAATCAGATAACTTTACTAATTATATATTTGTGTATAATTGAGCTTCTATGCTTGTAAAAGTAAAGTTATTTGTACTTGTGAGTTTTTTATTCTTGGATGTAGGAATGTGCGGTTAGGATGATTATGGGCTCCTTGGGCTTAGTAGGTAATTGGTAAAATAGTATGATCTATGAGATAGAATTAATCAAAAAAATAAATCTAGCGGTAGAAAATTTACAAGCATTAATTGCTTGGTACTCGTACAAGCACAGTAGTTGAATTCTACTCGTATATATATGAACATATGGGTGTCTAATGTCAGTCATGACGCATAAAACGCCAAAGTAAGGAGTTGGCACAGTTGGTCTAATCTTTGCATCACTTTCTCCCACTGGTAAGAAAAGAGTCGAGACGGCTGAGTGTTCATTATCAAATTAGAGGATTGAAAGGCACTCAACAGAGTATTCATTATCAAAAGAAAAAAAAAAAGAAGATGGGTTTGCGCTTCCTAGTCAGCCAGGCCTTGACTCTTCTAGCTATTGCTGTTCACAAGTTTGGCATCTGGTTATAGATTAGGCAAGGCCGATACGTCAGGCATCCAGAAATTTTGGGCTTTGGTTGGTTTGTTAAATTATGAAGATACCTGTTTTCTTCTTTTATTTTTTTGCTAGTGAGACAGGGCAATGCACATAACATAAGCCGCGCTGTTTCTTTTATGAAAAAGTGATAGGTTGATTGTGAATATTTGGATGAATTGGTCAAGTATTATGCACAGAGTAATGCTACCAGAGAAGAGGGTGGGTGAATTCGCTGGTCAACTGCCTTCTCTTGTGTTAGGTGGCCCTTCAATGGATAATAAACGCTGAATTAATTACCCTTAAGACCTTTTGTTTAAATTAGATCTGAATCCGTTGGAAAAGAAAAGAAGAAGAAGAAGAAATGGTAGAGGACATGTGAGAGGTGGCCTGGTGTAAGCCACAGAAATCCTAGCCCGAAAAGATGGGAGGCAAAACTATTGCACAGTTTTCACGTCATAAATTGTACTTGAAATTTTCAACATTATAGCATAGTTTCTGCTCGAGTAGATACTCGAGTGTACAGTTCCATTCTAACAACAAGATCCCTAATTTTTGGATCCTGCTATGAGTGTAGTTCTTCAGGTAGGCTCCCAAGTCAAAATTGCATAAGATATCTATGCACTTGTCATATAAGCAACTCTCAGACTCGTATAATTTTCTGGTAATTAAAAACAATGATTGCTTACATGATTAGTTACATCTACGGTTGCACAGAGGATAGTACAGCAACAGAATCCAAAGGCTAAAAACTCGCATGAATTCAAGCTATATATAAAAACTCCAAAGGAATTTAACATCACCCGGACTGTCTCATGATAAGGTTGGTTCCAACAACTTGGGTCCCTTTCTAGTGAAATAGGCATTAATTGTATCCTAATCAGCTAGATACATGATTGAAATAAAACTTTTCTGTGATGAATTAACGAGGATGATAACAACTAAGTAATGCTGGTAAACTATTTATAGTTTAATTATGCAGAAAATTGGCTGTCCAAGTGTTTGCCAACCATTTATAAGCCATCACTCTTCGATTTTAATCTAATTAGTTTTGACTATAAACCCTTGTTTAATGGTGGGTTTGTATTTTAAAAGGACTATGAAGTGAAGATGACTTTCGCCGATGTATTATAGTAAGTACTAGTATTGGTAAGAAGTGAATGCACAAAAATGTACAGCTAATCTAAGCAAAGAGCAATGCTACATGTACACCCCGAAGGGGTGTACATCATACATCTCCACCATTTTAATGATGGCGATATTTTTTACGGGTCACATCGAGTGACCCATCATCACACCCCCACCCTTAGATGGGTGGGGTGTATGATGTACACCCCGAAAGGGGTGTACACATAGCATTTTCCCTAAGCAAAGAGCAATGCTACATGTACACCCCGAAGGGGTGTACATCATACATCTCCACCACTACCCTGTTCAGCTTTTCTCGGAATGGATCGCTGGTGGCGTGCGTGGACTCCACCACTACCCTGGTCCGCCCTCCACCCGGCGCACCGGAACTACTCGTGCACCGAACTCTTGTTAGCCCTATAATTTGTTTTCTCCCGGTCCACTTCTACACCGAACGCGTTATTTTCACCGGTCCACTTCTACACCGAACGCGTTATTTTCACACCAATGACCAAACCCCTTCCTTCCTTCCTTTCTCTCTCCATCGCTTTCCCGAAACAGAAAACTGGGTTGGTGAAAACTGCTGCCTCGCTCGCCCTTCCTCTATAACTCGATCTCGCTGCGTCCCACAGAGACGTGGAGGAGGAGGAGGAGCAGCAGCAGCAGCAGCAGCAGAAGAAGTAGAAAAATGGGATCGTCGACGCCGCGATACTTCTGGGGCGAGTCCCCCAAGGAAGAGGAGTACTACGACTCGCAGGGGGTGCGGAATCGGCAGTCCTACTTCGAGTCCCCCCACGGGCGCCTCTTCACCCAGTCCTTCCACCCCGCCGACGCAGGGCCCGTTAAGGGCGTGGTGTTCATGACCCACGGCTACGGCTCCGACTCCGGGTGGATGTTTCAGAAGATCGCCATCGCCTACGCCACCTGGGGCTACGCCGTCTACTGCGCCGACCTCCTCGGCCACGGCCGATCCGATGGCCTCCACGGCTACGTCGGCGACATGGAGAAGGTCGCGGCCGCCTCCCTCTCCTTCTTCCTCTCCGTGCGCAGCGCCGGCGACCACGCCCGCCTACCGGCCTTCCTCTTCGGCGAGTCCATGGGCGGCGCCGCCACGCTCCTCATGTACCTCCGCTCCCCGCCGGGCGAGTGGACGGGCCTGATCTTCTCGGCGCCGCTCTTCGTCATCCCCGCCGACATGATGCCCTCGCGCCTCCGCCTCTTCGTCTTCGGCCTCCTCTTCGGGGTCGCCGACACGTGGCAGGCGATGCCGGAGAACAGGATCGTGGGGAAGGCGATCAAGGACCCGGATCGCCTCCGCATGATCGCGTCGAACCCGCGGCGGTACACGGGGCCGCCGCGCGTGGGGACGATGCGGGAGCTAGTGAGGGTGACGGCGTACCTGCAGGAGAGGTTCGCCGAGGTGACGGCGCCGTTTCTAACGGCGCACGGGACGGAGGATGGGTGCGCGGCGGCGGAGGGGTCGAAGATGCTGTACGAGAGGGCGAAGAGCGACGACAAGAGCCTGATCCTGTACGACGGGATGTACCACTCGCTCATACAGGGGGAGCCCGAGGAGAACAGCCGCCGCGTGCTCCACGACATGCGCGCCTGGATCGACGAGCGCGTCCGACGCTACGGCCCCTCCCCAGCGGCCGCCGGCGCCGGAGAAGAAGAAACTCGTGATTGATCGGTTGGCCGCCGATAGACTTGTGTTCAAGCGGTTGCGGTACGATGATATGACTGGAAGAGCGGTAGCGGCGGCGGCTGGTTTTGTATTTTTCACATAAAAAAGAAGTAAACCATTTCTTCTTCTTCTTCTTCTTCTTCTTCTTCTTCTTCTTCTTCTTGTGGATTTATTTTTATTGAGGAGTTACTTTCCTCGCAAATCATCGTGTACTTGCCCGTCAGTACGTGCTCCTAGTAAATGCTTCGCAGGATTGAGTAATCTACTTCCGCTGCACAAATGCTTTTTATCCCCCTTTCTGCCTTTCCAACTGGGATTTTGGGATGCTTCAATAGGGAAAGAAACACCCGATGTGTCTCAGTTGTAATTTCAGGCGATACAAATTAACCTAATTACTATAAATATAATATGACTACAATGAAGTTAGCCAAATCCTTGATCCGGAGGTCGCCGACTAGATCTGGTTTTATACCACCGGACACTTCTTCGCCTGGAGGCTGGATGGAGAGGAGATTAATACATCTTCTCCCGCTCACCAAGCCTGCAAACGACATAGCCTGCCTCGTAGATACAGCGGACACCAATTCCACAATGGACTAGCCAACAACGGTAGCTTATAAAAAAGAGTGTCGTCCAAATTGCCAAAAATAAAGAAAGGCCAAAAAAAAAAAACTAGAAGCACCTGGAATGGACTCCACTACTGGGGGCCAATTGATGAGAACTTTGACCTAAGAGTGTTCTGTATTCGGATATAATATTGTTCATCTTCTTTAGCTTTAAGAGGTTTTATACATCATAAAGAAAAGGAGAAAAAGGGTGAAAAAAAAAGAAAGAAGCAAATTGAGCAAGGAAAAAAAACATGAAACTAGGAGCTTGAGCTGTACTCCTCTAGAACAAGAAGACCACTATGGCTATATTTAGGAATGTAAAACGGGCTGCCCGGCCTGGCATTGCCTCGGGTCGGGCTGCATCACGGCACAGGTCCGGCCCGACATTTCAAGCTGTGCTAGGCCCCTATTTTTGAGCCCGACGATCCGGCACAAAGCAGTCTTGAGCCGTGCTGAGCCTAGAAGAGGCCAGCAGCCCAGCACGGCCTGAACCCCAAGGCCAACCTTGGGAGAAGGGCATTCTCCATAGGAGCTCTCCTCCCAAGATCTGCACTGAAGGTATACTAATGGAGTGATTTTGGTCCAATGGACCAAATAATTTTGGACAAAATCTTCACCCAAATTTATTTCTTTAAAAAAAAATAACAACAATTTATAAATATTTTTTAAAAATATTTAAATATTTGTTATTTTATAATTATTTTTATAAATTTTAATTTTTTTTTTATCAAAATATAAATTTAAATAGAAATAATTGATTGTTTATATTTTTAAATTTTATACACTTTTTTTTAAAAAAAAATAATATTTTTTTTTAAGGGGCCGGGCCGGGAGCACGGCCCAAAAAATGTGGGACGTGCCGGCCCGGCCCACATTACACCCCTAGATCTACTATACCCAGAATAAAGCTTCAGAGTTAGGACCTACAAAGCCAACACTAACAGAGAAGTTCGAGTTAGACAAAGATGCACAGACCTACATAGAGTGGGTGGAGAATATAATAAAGTACTTCATTTACAGATCAACTGAGCAAATGATTGATTGTTATTTTGATAGAAAGGATAAAAGGTGCTTCAGAAGAAGGCAGTATTTTGCAAAGTGTCCATTTAACACTGACCAGCAAAAGACAACTATTTTGGAGTAGTGAAACAGCTAAATAAGTTTCAGAGAACAAGCAAGAAGGCGAAACGATAACGTAAGCAATGATTTTATATTGGATGGTCAATCCTAGATGCTCTCTAGTAAGTCAATTAATTAAAATGGCCTATGCACAACCACCATGTTTCTGTTTTTATCCTACCTTGAGTTTGGACTAGAAGAAAATGGAATTTATATGATAGGTACTTTCTTTCTTTTTTCCTTTTTTTTTTTTAAGAGAGAAAGCTAGCGTACCTACTTCGTTTATTTTTAAAATAAATTTAGCTGAAAATGTGAAATAACTAGACTTCGAACTCAAATTTATGATTTGCAATATTAGCAATATATCATGATCTTCAAACCGCAAGAAAAACATCGATTAATAATATCAGAAAAACATCAGGAATAACAAGAAATAGTCATGTAAAGTTGCCTATGTTGTGTATAAAAGCTTACTTCAGAAGCAAAAAAGAAGGTTGGGAATAGTACCTGGTGATTCAATCTGAAACCGTTCAATGACTTTATCTAAAGTGGTCAGGTTGAAGCGGAAAAATTCTTAACGCTTTTTTGGTGAAGATCGCTTAGCAAAGCCAGAAAAAAATTTCCATTTGCGGCCTTTCTGAAAGAAAAGGTGGTATCTGGTCAGTAGGGTAAGTGTCCAAATATATAAAACTAGTCTGCTACATCCAAATTAAATAAAAGGATACAAAACGAGTACCTATTCACATAGAACAACAGGAACAAGATAAACATCTCACATCAGCATTGTTCAGCCGTTTTAAGTGAGAGGCATCATCAGATATTAGACAATACGACAGAGATATAATTCCCTCAAAGAGAAAAAGGCATCCAAAAGGATAACAGCAAGAATCAAGGGGCACCAAAGCCTGAACAAGAAAACTTTTTTTGAGGAAAAACAAGAAAACTCCTTGTCCAGGCTGCTTGTTGAGAACACTAAGCTAAATTGCCTAAATAATATATTTTTTTGAGAGAAAGGTAGCAGCATACTATTCGCTTCGTTTATTTTTAAAATAAACTTAGCTAGAAATGTGAAGCAACTGGACTTCGAACTCGGATCTCGGGTATAAACCACCAAGTCCTTTGCCACTTACACTAGGGACGGTTAATAAATAATATAATTCACAACGAGACGAGCAGAAAAGACCAAATAAGAAAAGCACTGTTCCACCATTCTAATCCTTTATAAATTGATGAGAGGGAGAACTATCGAAGCAATATCCAACTTATCATAAAGATAGCCCACCGACCCATTACAAACTCAAAATGACCAACCAATTCGCCATGAACGGTGTAAGTGATCAGAAGCCACACTTTGTCCTAGTTCCTTTGATGGCCCAGGGCCACGTGATCCCCATGATTGACCTTGCACTGCTGCTAGCTAAACGTGGCGTGCTAGTCAGTCTTATTACCGCTCCTTTCAATGCATCTCGAATCCAAACCACCATCAACCATGCTAAAGAATGCAGCCTTCCTATCCAATTCGTTGAGCTCCCATTCCCATGTGCAGAATTGGGACTACCTGATGGGTGTGAGAACCTTGATGTTGTGCCAACAATGGATCTCATGGTCAATTTTTTTCAAACAACTGCACTTCTTCAAAAGCCATTGGAGTTATATCTAAAAGAGCATGCATCATACCCAAATTGCATTATATTAGACTTCTGCCACCCTTGGACCAATAAGGTAGCCAGCAATCTTAGGGTCCCTCTGCTTACATTCTTTAGTATCTGCTGCTTCACCCTCCTGTGCGATCACAACATTTCCAAGTACAAGGTCTATGATGATATTACTGATGAGAACGAGCCTTTCATTGTGCCAGGATTGACTGAAAAGATTAAGGTGACCAAAGCTCAAGCACCAGGATTTTTTTCACTACCTGGCTGGGAAGAGTTCGCCAAAGAACTGAGAGAGGCTGAGATGGTGGCTGACGGAATAGTAGTGAATAGCTTTGATGGTTTGGAGGCTTTGCATATTGAAAGCTACCAAAAGGCCATGGGTAAGAAAGTATGGACGGTTGGCCCATTTTTTCTTTACCACAAAGATGCCAGTTAATTGGCCACAAGAGGAGACAAGGCAACTATTGATGCAAACAGATGTCTAGGTTGGCTTGATTCGATGAAACCAAAATCAGTTGTTTACGTAAGTTTTGGTAGTCTAACGCATGTCAAACCTTCCCAACTTATGGAGAAAGGGCTCGGATTGGAAGCCTCAAACCAGCCATTTGTTTGGGTGATCAAGAACAATGAAAAATCCCAGGTTACGAATGGCTATTAGAAGGGTTTGAAGAGCGAGTTAGCGCAAGAGGTCTTATAATTAAAGGGTGGGCCCCACAAGTGATGATCCTATCACATCCAGCGGTTGGAGGGTTCATTGCGCACTGCGGGTGGAACTCGACAATTGAAGGCATCACTACTGGCATACCAATGGTGACATCGCCTCAATTTGCTGATCAGTTCCTTAACGATAGGTTGGTTGTGGATGTTCTGAACAGTGGAGTACCTATCGGAGTTAAAGAGCCAGGCATGTATGGAGACGAGAATAGAGAACCTTTTGTTGGAAGGGATGATGTAGAGAAGGCTGTGAGGATGCTGATGGATGGAGGGAAGGGCAAGCAAGAAACGAGAGAGCAAAGATTCTTGGAAAGAAGGCTGTGGAGGCTATGAAAGAAGGGGGTTCATCTCATGCTAAGATGACTCACATGATCGACTATTTCTCCAAAAACGTTGAGAAGAGCATGGCAAAAGTAGCACTTTAGAGGAGGGAGAGAGTGTGAAGCAAAGAGAGATATTTTCTCCCTTTATTTGATCTAAGAATCAATACAAACTCCCAAAGGAATTAAAGCTATCTCACTTGTGCTCCCACACAAGAAAGTCCTCTGGTTCTCCCATAGTTCTATAAAACACCTAAATTCTAAAGAAGATAGCCATGTAAAACCTTCTGACCTGAAAAGAACTCGATCGTGTTCTCTGTGTGCTCTAACCATAACCTGCACCTAGAAAGCCATTTAATTGCCAATATAATGCCAAATATGCTTTTAAAAGATCTTAGAACCAAGAAATTAATATTAATTTGCTTCGATTAAGACTATTTAACTTAGTTCTGTTTAAATCATGTAAAGTTATAATTACACTTCCAGCTAATAAGATGATAGTAACTACAAACGTTAGTAGTATGAAAAACTAATAGAATTGTCTCTTTCACCAATTATTTTGAATTAAGAATAATCAGCTTAAATGATTGTAAATGTCATTTTATACATAGCCACAATGAAGGATTTTCTAATCAATCTTATGTGGTTATAAAGATTGAGATGCTAATTATGAAACTTCACTGTCGTTTAGATAAAAACATCAATGGAGCTCAATTAAGAGAAAGAATAAAGCCTGATATGAAGGCAGAGGAGCACATATTTAGCAATTAATAGGTAAATATATCAAAAGATAAAAGAAAAAACTAGATAAGGCAACAAGTTTCACCTCTCTGCAACCACACTAAGTTGATGTAGACAATTCACCTCCCGGCATCAGTTCTAAGCGCATGCATCAAGCACTGAAAGTATAAATCTAAGAACTTGGTAGACTGATCAGTGAATCGGGCTTTCCAAGGAATATCTCAAAACCCTTTTAACTTATTCAAGGTGCCTTTCCATCTTCCTTTCAATACAACTTTGTATATGACTGCTGTTTTTACCAAACACATTGGATACTATCTAGAACAAATAAAATGCATTCCCAAATTTGAAATGTCCTGATCATTTAACTTAATCGAGATTGAAGCTGGTCTGCCATCTGTGCCCTCAAATTCACTCAAATCATGTCTTCTCTTGGAGAAGATTGAATCAGCTGTGGATCTGTTCATTGTTAATCAACTATAGACAATGTATTCTTGTATGCAACAACCTCTCAAGTGCAACAAAGCACAAACCCTACAAAAGTACAGAAAGAACATAGGAGAAAGGCCATCATCTCATGATCTCTAGCAGGGTAAAGACGTAAGCTTCTTCTCACAGATGCAAGGCACAAAATGGTATATTCTCAACAACAACAGTCAAGCAAACTACAGCATCAGAAAACATCAAAAAGCTTCTTCCATTTCTCTATTTCTCCATGATAAGATTTAGTCACAAAACACAAGGTTAAAAGTGCCTTCTAGAGGGGCATTCCCGCAAGAATTTTGTCTAGTTTGTTCCCCCAACAGATAAAATGATCTGATGTTAAAAATGCGAGGAAACCGGATGCTGAAGCCTCATTCAATGAAGAATAGGAGAACAAACTGGACAACCCTGACTATAACCAGTTCACAGTAGTATCATAATCCTGACTGCGCCCCATACTTGTAAAGTGGAAATTCTTCAATCGTTTGGGGCATCTCATTCTCATTGCCGGCAGTGGGCTCCATTTGCCATATTCTAATGGTGCCATCCTCAGATCCTGAAGAGTACGATTCACCATCAGGAGAGAAGCGAACAGAGTGGATAGGCCCATGGTGGCCTTTTTTACATGCTGCATCCAGAAAAACATGTATTCATATTCGATTTATAACGAAGAAACCAAATGGCATTCAGGTAAATCCAAAAGCACTTTGAGCAGCATTAGCTCAACCCACATGCAAGTGGAAAAAAGAAAGAAAAAAGAAATAGAAATAAGAATCCCAAACTTACTAATTTCATTTCCTGTGTGAAAATCAAAGACATGCACCCACATGTCTTCTCCTCCAGCAATGTATCTTTTACATAACTTTGGCTCCAGCGAAGCAGATTCCACATTGGATGGCATGCTGTAGCTTTTTATGAGTTCAAAACTGCACAAAAACAAATAAGGACGGGGTGAGAAGAAGAAATTAGTTCAATTTTGTAAAAGAAAGACTATATTAGGAAGGTCTACCTATTGCCATCCCAAAATTTGACAGTTGAGCCATTGGCAGTAGTGATGAACCGACCATCTTGACTAACTTCTGCACTAGAGACAGGTGACTCGGTCTCAAGTGTTCGAACAATATCGCCACTTCTCACATCCCATAACCTGTGAAATAGTGTATTCACATGACGAGGGACGATAAAACAAGTTTCAACAATCTCTCCCACACGAGAAAATTTGCTATGCAAATAATTTAGAAATATAACATTCTTAACCACACTACATGTACAGGGAGAACTTGAGGAACTCTAATGCAACATTTTTCTTGTAGACATACTATTATAATGTAATTTTCAAAAGTATCTTGTAAAGAGCAACTGGTCAATATAAAGTAAAAAATTGAAAGTAACCTCTCTCTGTGATAGGGAGTATGCTTTATGAGCAGTCTATGATCACTGAATAAAGCAAATAGCACAGAGGCTATTAGAAACAGAGAGAAGAACTAGGAGAAGATAAATGGGTGCAAACCTCATGCCTCCAATATCCGAACTAGAACTTAATATTGCGTGGTCATTATTGAGCCAAGCTACAGTTCTGACAGAAGCAGGTGACTTGTCAATTTCATTTGGAGATGCATCCGGACGATTCAAATCATATATACGTAAAATTTTCTCAAAACCTCCAGTAAGTAAGAGGTGTGCATCCTGCAGAAGGTTAAGTTTAGTTAGGGAGGAGAAACTTATATAACCTAAAGTTTAAACAACACAAAAACACCCAGACTTAGAGGCTCCTAGAACCATCTCTCATACATGAAGATTTTTGAAAACATGCAGTAGGACGTCTCTCACAGTGAAAAACAGCCCAAGACAAGTGCCTAAATCACTTACTTACCAGATAATATAAACGAAGAAATGCACATCTACAGGATTTATTTTTTTTTTTCTTAACCTGGATGCAGCTGCTAAAGTATAAAGAAACAAGATGTGGAGGGATTGCATTTCTGATTAATGGACAGAATTAGTAGCACTCGTATATACATATATCTGTGGGGTGAACATATGAAGTACAGGATTAGACAACAGTGCACGAATGTGAAAGTAACAGAAAGATGATTCCAAATGAAAGCTAAAAGCTCACATTACCTCAGAAAAGGCACACGCACGGACAATGTGCTTATGTTCAAAGGAATGTAGCTCATTACCATTCAAGGCATCCCATATTTTGCTGCAAAGAAAAAAAGAATAATTACAATTAGTGTCATTGAATCCAACAGCTTTTAACTTAAGGCATAGTGAATTTCTAACTATCTGCAAGAAAAGCCACATTCTTAACATTGAGATAATAAATAGTGTCTGAACAAACGATGATCTCATTTGAGTTATCACTTATCCATCAAATTCAATCCTCATTCCACATTAACAAAGATTGTCACAATAAGCAAGAAGCCATACGCCGAGAAATCAGCCGAAGCAGTCGCTGCACGTATAGCCTTGGAGTCAAAGCAACAACTCCATACCGCACCCTTGTGCCCTTTGAAGGTTCCAATCCAATCCCCTGTCTCACCGTTTCTCAGCATGGCTTCCGCATCTAAATAGGTAATAAGCACGACATTAGCAAGCAACCTAAAATGAAACACCAATTAGTTCCTAGACCATTGTAATATGTCGGACAGTCGAATGCTCTCTTTTGACAATTCAAGGGGTCAAGAAGACGGAAAGAAATAGAACATTTGCACTCCAACAAAAGATTTAAAACACGCGGTAGGCGCATGAAAATTAATAGTTACCTATGAAATATATTTCACTCCTCAAACTTACAGAACATATATTTCAAATGAAAGCAATGCTCATCAACCCTAATTGCGAGATCAAGGGAGAGGCTCTCACCCTTGCTGGCGCTAATGAAAAAGAATCCGTCGGGAGTGAGGGGGCTGTAGAACAAATCCACCACCGGCCGTGAGTGACCGGGGCAGACGATCAGATCGGCAGCACTCTTCATCTTCTTCTTCTCCATCAGTGCGACCATCGAAGAAATCGCCGAGTAATGGATCAATTGCTACAGCTGAATCCAGAAAATTTGGGACCATAAGAGGAAAAAACCCCAACTCAAAATCCAAACCCTAGCACCAGTGCAAGAAAAGAGGCGAGGAAATCCTCAAGAACTCGGAACCCTTTTTTTTTTAAAAAAAAAAAAAATCAGAGAAAAAAATGAATTAATTGAGAATAACTATCACTACATTGTTGATCTAAAAAAAAACTATCACTACATTGTGCACTAGTTCAAAATTTACGGAACAAATTCAAAATAGAGAGAGCCGAGAAACCTACGGAGGAGGAGAATGGCGCGAGGAAAGGAGGCGTCGGAGGACGAAAGGAAAAATGGAGGGAGAATGCTCGCGCGCGTACCTCTACCTGCAAACGGAGTGGTTTTAAAGATGCTGGCGTATCTCAATGTGATTGGTTGGTGAGTCTTGGCCGTTAGATCGAGATCCGACGATAAAGAAATTGTTAAATATTATTCTTGGGTATTGAAGAAGCAAGGGAGAATGCGAAGAAGATATTGGGCCGCATCCACGGCCCAAATGATTATTATTTACATACTGGGCCCCGACGTAGCCCCAAATCCGGCCCATTACTATCTATCCTTTCCTCTATAGACTATAAATCAGCAGAGCTTGGGATTGAGCTCGTACCGGAATTGTTTTTTCTCCTTGCTTGCATAGAAAGGCAAAAGCCTCGGCGAAGGTGAGCGGTGAGCGTACCTCGGCGGAGGAGGAGCGTATGGCGACGGCGGAGGTGGAGTCGACGAAGCGGGGGAGAGTGGAGGATGAGGTGTGGTCACCGCCGGTGAGGGTGAGGGGAAGCGGAGGCGGCGAGGGGCTGAAGCAGTACTATATGCAGCACATCCATGATCTCCAACTCATTCTCCGGCAGAAGACCCACAACCTCAATCGCCTCGAGGCCCAGCGTAACGATCTCAACTCCCGCGGTGAGTCCCCAGTTTGTGAAACCCTAATTTTGATTGCTCGAACTCGATCTAAGCGATATCGTTGCTAAGTTTGGATCTATTGTAGTTTATGGTGTTTACGATCTATCTGGAGTCAGATCGGGGGATTCGTAGATGATCATTTGGGATTGTTGAGGGATAGGCGATGGATTAAAGTAGAGATACTGATACTAGCGGTGTTATAGAGATTTGAAACTTGGTTTCTTATCTTACTTCCCGATCGGTTGTTTACATATACGAACTCTACATCGGGAATTAATTTTAGATTGGCTATTGCACGTTTTAGGAGTGAAACAATATGTTGTTACTTGGTAATTGATCTGTTTTTGAAGTATAAAGTATTTGATCTTCTTTTTGAGTGGAATGATGTTAATATTGAAAGGTATGGTTGATTCTATTGGCAATTTGACTATCTCCATTAGGTTTGAAGTTGAATCTCGTCATTTGATACAACGGTATATTGTAGAATCACCTTTGCTGTTTATTCTCATTTATATCTCCCTCGAAATGTGTTCCTAATATTCTAAATTGTTTCCTCAATATCCTGAATCTATTTGTGAGTGTTTTCTGTACTTTTGTCATATAGTTTCTTTCTTTTACTCCTTTTATATTTGGGTTCTCAAATTGCAGTAAGAATGCTACGAGAAGAGCTGCAGCTACTTCAGGAACCTGGTTCATATGTTGGCGAGGTGGTGAAGATTATGGGAAAATCTAAAGTTTTAGTCAAGGTAAATCATATCTTTGTTTATTCTCAGGGATAAGAAATATCACTTTTTTGTAGTATAAGAGTATTATCTGCTTTCAGTTGCAAATTATAATTTGTGATTGGCTACTTCTGTAGCTTGTTTGCAATATTTAGCTGTGTGGTTGTTGGTGTAACAAACATATCGAGATTTTAAACCCTCGGAAATTTCTTTCAGGTCCATCCGGAAGGGAAGTACGTTGTTGATATTGACAAGAACATTGACATAACGAAGATAACACCGTCAACTAGAGTTGCTTTACGGAATGATAGCTATATGCTTCACTTGGTCTTGCCCAGCAAGGTTGATCCTTTGGTCAATCTTATGAAGGTTGAAAAGGTTCCCGATTCTACTTATGATATGATTGGTGGCCTTGATCAGCAAATTAAAGAGATAAAGGAGGTTAGTTGAAGAAATAGCAAAAGTACGTCTTAGAAATAGAGGCTAGCACTTCTTCTGGTATTTTAGCAATACTTCCTATTGATTAACAGGTTATTGAGCTTCCAATCAAACATCCTGAATTATTCGAAAGCCTTGGAATCGCTCAACCAAAGGTATGAGGATATCATCTTGTTCGATCCTCTTCCCTATTCATCACTTCTCTCTTAACTTTTATAGTAATTTGACGGTGAGAAACTAATACTAAGTTTTTTTTCGGTAGGGTGTTTTGCTTTATGGGCCTCCTGGTACAGGAAAAACTCTGCTGGCAAGAGCAGTAGCACATCATACTGATTGCACCTTCATTAGAGTTTCTGGTTCTGAGTTGGTTCAGAAGTATATTGGAGAGGGCTCCAGAATGGTTCGAGAGTTGTTTGTGATGGCTAGGTGTGAACAATATCTTCTATTTCAAGTATTTTTGCAGTCAATTTGTTGAGTTAGCTAGTTTTAATTGTTAATAATATTTAACTGATAATAAACATAAAATTATAAAGTACCATCTTGTAATCATGTATATTGACAATTTTCTTAGTCATAATACCCTTCAAGTACGAATGTAATGGTTGGTGGGGTAGTAGAGAATATCCTTGCCGGCCCACCAAACACGGTGTTAACTGGCGTATTCCCAATTGGAATTGGATGGGGTAGATATCCCCAGCGCAACAATGTGAACCTGTCCAATAACAATTCCCTGGGGCTGGCTGGGATTGTGACATTCCCACAGACGGTCCTTTCCTTAACCAAAGCAGTTGGTATAACTCCTAGAAATAGCATTATCCTGAGGGACATTTTCCACCATCCCCAGGATAGAAATTCCCCAAGTAAACACTTTCGTATGGTTAGTAACATCAACCAACTAAGCTGCCTTTGAGTTCACATTTAGCTTTCGCGTATGTTTATATATTAATCAGCTGTACTGTAATTTTGTGACCGGCATAGTATTAAATTGCGTAAATTTGATTTCCAGGGAACATGCTCCATCAATCATTTTCATGGATGAAATCGACAGTATTGGATCTGCTAGGATGGAATCGGGCAGTGGTAATGGCGACAGTGAAGTACAACGCACAATGCTCGAGCTTCTCAATCAGCTAGACGGGTTTGAAGCGTCGAATAAAATCAAAGTATTTTTTTTTTTTGGCTTTTGGTTCTTTTGTCTGTACTGTATGTCATTTATTCAAGTGGACTTACCACAATGGGGTAGGTATGCTAAATAGAAACTTTCTTGAGCAGGTTTTAATGGCTACAAATCGCATTGATATATTGGATCAAGCCCTGCTCAGGCCTGGTCGAATTGATAGAAAAATCGAGTTTCCAAATCCCAATGAAGAGGTGGTTGCCATTTGATTACATTTGTATTATTTTTGACAATTATGTGCTAGAACTGTGTTTCTGACACACTACATATTTTTCAGTCTCGTTTGGACATCTTGAAAATTCACTCTAGGAAGATGAACTTGATGAGGGGGATTGACCTTAAAAAGATAGCAGAGAAGATGAATGGGGCATCTGGAGCAGAACTCAAGGTTGGTATCTTTTTCATATATTAAACAGTTCTCCTTTCTTTAATGGAATGCTTGTAGGCCACTGCTATGTTATGTTGGAGTTGGTTGAAGAGTTCGATATCTTTAGGTCGTCTGTTGCTTGGTGGTTCAATAGCCAAGAAAACAATTAAATCTCTTACTATTAGTTTGCCTTGTTATAGTTGATTTGTGATTCAGGAGCCCTAAAACAGATCAATCTCTTATTTTGTTTTGCGTAATTATTTGTTGATTTGTGAATTGTGATTTCGAGTAACATTTTTGTTCGCATGCACTTTATGTTTCCAGGCAGTGTGCACAGAAGCAGGGATGTTTGCTCTCAGGGAGAGAAGAGTGCATGTAACGCAAGAAGATTTTGAGATGGCAGTGGCAAAGGTGATGAAGAAAGATACGGAGAAAAATATGTCACTTCGGAAGCTATGGAAGTAACTCAGCTTTTTTCTGTTTACTCTCTGGGTGTTCTTTGGAAGAACACATTGTATCCGGTTATCAACTTAATGGCCTTAAGATTAATACGTTAATACGTTATAATCCGTTTCTGTTCCATGTGTTGATGGTTCTAATGGCCTTAAGATGTAATCATTGGTCGCTGCATGATATTTTGTTTACGCATGCTACACGACTATAGACGGCATATGCGGCATCTATGGAATGAGATGCAAGTTAGTTTTTCCTACCTCTGCATAATAAGCTCTCTCACCTGTCACCTGTGATGAAATTTTTAGCTTATTTCTTCTCTGTTGTTACTGATATTATTACAAAAATCTTAGTCAATTCAAGTGTGAATTTAATAATCTCTGTGGAACAGTATGAATTTTTGCGATATTTGGTTCTTGCTTAAAAGGTGGTGTTTGTTTCATCTGCTTGGCAATGTAGTTTCTTCCTTTTTCTTGGACGTGTTACTCCGTATGCATCAAAATATCAATCGACCTATGAGAGGGATCGTTGATCTTCCTTAAGTTTCCGAAATTTTCCAATTTTTTTCTGATTTTTGGATTGCAATCTCTTATAAAGATTCTTTAAAGTGGTGAAAATATCCATGTCCATTAACGGATCCGCAAACAAGATATGCTATGCAATTTTATTTAATTTTATTTAATTTTTTTTTGGGAAGCAAGATACAAGTTTGAACTTGGGAGCATAGGGGGATCCAACAATACGTACGATAAGTTAGCCAACTAGTTATCTCAGCTTCGGTTTGGTTCGAACCTCAAGCTACATCTGGTTCAGTCCCCATAAGAAGCAGCTTCATGATCAAATCCGGTCCTATATAAAGGCCCGATCCCGAACGAATTAGCAGATCCACTAGATGCTAGCCACGTGTTCCGTGTCTACTTCTAAAACTAGCTCGCTGTCTCTGCACAGAGATTTGAGACAGGACAACTCGCTTTATTTTTTCTCTGCTCTCTCTCAATTCTATTTTCTTCTCGTGTGATTTCACTTCGCGATACCGAGATTAATCAGTAAGAAATAGCTTCGTAGCATCATCTTTTAATCAGTAAGAAATAGTTTCGTAGCATCATTTTTTCGAAATAATTCGTTTCCTATAATCTAATTCGCCGATTCCTATTTTGCTTGATAAGAATCTGATTTATCCATAGTAGTATAGGATTGTTTTTTTTTTTTTTTTTTTTTTTTTAATCTTTTGATGAAATTTGGGGGTTTTAGTAGCATTTTATGGTTTCTCTTCTCTCAATTGATTCTTTCTTAAACGGACTTATTTGGCAGCTAATTTTTGTCAAATTCCGATGGAAGCCGATTTGTCTCGCTCATTTGTTTCGGCCGGACCTAAGCATCTTCAATCGAATCAGTTTGTTGGTTTTCTTTTTCACCTTGTATTATTGTTTAAGTTCTGGATTTGGTCTTGTTCTCTTTCCTATGAGGAATTTTATTGTGAATTTTACATTTACTTGTTTCCTCCTGTATGTATTTTGCATCACTTAGTGCCTCCTGGTAAATAATTCCTAAGATATTAACACTACATAGCTGCAATTTTCTCTATCAACTCTCTTCTTATTCCAGTTGATAAAATTGAGGTGATCCAGACTATTGGGCGTTTCTCCTTTACAAAGATGGCTTCTGCGTCTGCTCGCCATCTGCTTGGCGGCTGCGGAATGGGCCATGATGAACCGAATTTCCCGAAGTTGAGACTTCAGTTCTTTGAGGTCCCCCAGTGCTTGAGAAGAGACTGCTTCAAATTCGTTTTAAACAAAAGTCTTGTGTCGGCGAAGGTAGAGAATAACTGTTCCCAGCCTAATTCTCTTCAAATTGTTGCAAGTACTCTAGGAATGCTATGGTACACTAAATATAAAAATGAGTTTAAAGTATTTGGGGTTGGTTATTCAAAAATTTAGGGGTGTAAGAAGGTTGAATATACGAGGGAAAAAAGGCTCGGCTAAGAAGATATATAAAGTTTGATTTATTGCACTGTGCTCTATTTGAGTGGGCAATTGATTAGTCATTTTCAGTAATGATCTCATATAGCTATTTTATTAGATACTCATGCTCGATTCGAATAGGGGTCTCTGCTGCTTTGTATTTTGTGTTTCATTTTCAGGAATAAATGTTCACTTGAACTTCTTTTGTGTTCAGGTTTTGTTTAAGCCAGTATCTGCATTACCTGATGTTGGTGATTTTTTCTGGGAGAAGGCCCCAACGCCATTACTAGACACAATTGATACACCAAGTCATTTGAAAAATCTGTCTCATAAGGTACACTAGGAGGCACGCTGTTTCTATCAATTAGATTTGAGGCGAAAGGTCGTTGCAATTTAAAAGAAGTTGACGACTGACGCTGCTGAAGTTAATTGCAGGAGCTAAAACAATTAGCCAATGAAGTTCGGTCAGAGATTTCATTCATGATGTCAAAATCACGCAGGAATTTTAAAGCTAGTCTTGCAGCAGTGGAGCTGACGATTGCGATACATTATGTTTTCAATGCCCCAATGGATAACGTGTTGTGGGATGTTGGAGAACAGGTGTGAGAAATTTCTTCGAGTAAAAATGCATACAGGCCCTCTAAACTATATGCCTTTCTCAAAGAGACACTCAACTTCATTTTTTTTTTTTATTGACACCTCCCCAACTTTTGATTCTTTTGATCTGAATTTTTTCCATTGCTTAAACTGGGAATTCCTATAATTTTAATGGCAATTTTATTATGTTTAACAGCTCTGCATGCTTTTCAGTTGAAAAACAATGGGTCATAGCATGACCAATCGCTAGTGCTGCTGCTAATATTAAAAGAACCGTCCATCCAACTAAGAGAAATTGGAGTGTCAATCAAAGCATGTAAAGTGGGGGGGTCTATTTCAAAATCTCCTATAGTTGAGGGGTCTCCATTCAGTTTTACCATTTCTTTCTCGACTACTACTGTTAGTTCCTGTTTATTAATTTCTCAATGGAGCCATTGATGTTAAATAAATTTGTTCCTTGAACAGACATATGCTCATAAGATTCTCACTGGAAGACGCTCCCTCTTTCATACACTTAAGCAAAAAAATGGTCTTTCAGGTTTCACATCTCGTCTTGAGAGTGAGTATGATGCATTTGGTGCTGGACATGGATGTAATAGTGTTTCTGCTGGCCTCGGTATGATTCTGAATTGTTTATGGTGTAATTTAGTCTTGGTAGATGTTTGTAGCTTACCTTCTTAACTAACATTTGGATCGCTAGCTTAAATGTAAGGCCTAGTATTCAGAAAATTCAACTACTATATGTGTGTTTATGGGTAAAACGTAATTGTATCTAAAATATTGTTTAAAATTTATGTACATTTTTTCTTGCCGTATATTACTAGTAGCTCCTAAGTTTAGTTGTAGATTCACATAGCGATTATCAAAATTATCATTTTGGTTATGACCAACAGTGCAACTAAGTGCTTCTTTTCTTGCTAGTTTGGTTTGACCAAAATCAAGTATGAAAACTTAATGTGCTAAGGTGTGCCTATTCTTAATGAGTAGTTCATGGGTAGTTAAGATTGAGTACTTAGATAAGTTGCTTAAATCTCTAAACCGTCGGCTACTAATTTCACTTGAGGCAATTATGTTCTGTAGGTATAGAGGACTCATAAAGGACAATATTGTCTCTTTTGCTCAGGCATGGCAGTTGCAAGGGATTTAAATGGAAAGAAGAATCATATTGTAACAGTTATAAGTAATTGGTCAACAATGGCTGGTCAGGCGTATGAGGCAATGAGCAATGCCGGTTATCTTGATTCTAATATGGTAGTAATTTTAAATGATAGCTGGCACTCGCTGCTTCCTAAGCCAGATGAAGGACCAAAAATGGCTATCAATGTCCTCTCCAGTACTCTAAGCAAGCTTCAATCCAGTAAATCATTTCGGAGATTCAGAGAAGCTGCTAAGGTATCTACTTTTTAAAAAAAAATTGTAAAGGAACTAGTACCTCTTATTTGTTAGTCGATCATTAGCACAAAGTAAAAAAAGGAAAAAATAATACTAATAATAACTGAGTTTTTGCCATGTTTTATTTGCTTGTCTTTTTAAAAAAACACATGCAAACTGAGTGAAGAGCATCATACTCTAATATATTCCACACTTTTTAAAGAGCATATAGCCGATCAGTTTCCTTCTTTCTCCTGCTCCTATCTGTGGGTTGAAATGCTCAATTTGCTATGAGAAACCTTCATTGGTCCAAACATGGTTTAATCTCAGAATCAAATTTCTCTGGTAGAGCATCCAAGCAATTAGTATTTGAGGCTTGATTTTCTGTACATTTTAACTGATAGACACTCTTTCTTTTTTTATGTGTTCTTACAATTGTTCTATTAGGGTGTCACAAAAAGGATTGGGAAAGGTATGCATGAAATTGCTGCCAAAGTCGATGAGTATGCCCGTGGTATGATGGGTCCACTTGGAGCAACTCTCTTTGAAGAACTTGGATTGTATTACATTGGGCCAGTAGATGGACGCAACATTGATGATCTGATTTGTGTACTTAATGAGGTTGCCACGTTGGATTCTACTGGACCAGTGCTGATACATGTTATAACAGAAGAGAATAAGGGGCAACAAGATAATTCTAGAACTAAGACAACCCCCAAAGTACATGGTACATGATTATTCTGAATGAAATTTTTCTATAATTTTTATTGAGTATTTCTCTTTTGGGTAATGTATGGATAGACTTTTTTCACTATTGCTAAACCTTGAACTTCCCACTTGAACATTTTAGTCAATTTGCAATTGCATTGTTGGCGCAGTTTTCCATCCAACATCCAACAAGGCACGTGCTCTGCATGTGAACCAAGCCATGTAAAATGACCATTGTAGCCTTTTTCATGTCCTTCCCCTTTATTCGCTACCGGGATACGATGGTTGCTTATTACATAATAAGAGTCGTGTTCAGAGCATGTAATTATATTTGGTTTAGGGGTTATACGATAAAGATGAAGCCAGAAATGTGATTGCAAAACATGGGAAATTTCAGGCACTGAAAAGTCATAAGTGAAAATCTCGGGGATAAAAGTGTAATATCATTTAAGTGCACAGATTATCCATGCATGTTTCCCTTCTTTTCTTTCTAAACCTACACGAGGGGCCTTGATATTCAGCTTTTCGAAGGACAGGTTCTAGATTTTTGGATGGCAACCTCTCAAGGACATACAATGACTGCCTTGTTGAAGCTTTAGTATCAGAAGCAGAGAGGGACGAACGAATTGTGGTGGTTCATGCAGGCATGAATGTTGATCCATCACTTCAACTATTTCAGTCCAGATTCCCTGACAGGTTTTTTGATGTTGGCATGGCCGAGCAACATGCTGTCACTTTTGCTGCCGGTTTAGCCTGTGGAAATTTAAAGCCATTCTGCATAATTCCATCTACTTTTCTTCAAAGAGCGTATGATCAGGTATCATATATCTTTTTTTTTTCTCCTGTATGTGAATTTTTTTAACTGGGAAGATGTTCTTCTTGTGAACCATGAAAATTTGGCTGAAAGGTTATGAAAATCATGGTGAGACATTATTTAATGATCCGTGGCTAATCTTGTATTCACATCTGTAAATTTACTAAACATTAAATTTATTAAAATCACTTCGGATTATTCTTCTCTAACTCTAAACTTTTATCAGACCATATTCTGATTAAAAAATCATGAGCTTATCATATAGTGAGAATACTTACAAGTTTCTTTGCAGATCATCCAAGATGTGGATTTGCAGCGATTACCTGTTCGATTTGCAATTACAAGCGCAGGGCTTGTGGGCTCTAATGGCCCCACCCAGTGCGGAGCTTTTGATGTAACATTCATGTCATGCTTACCAAACATGATTGTGATGGCACCGTCCGACGAAGATGAGCTTGTGGACATGGTGGCCACCGCAGCATCTATTGATGACGGGCCAGTTTGCTTCCGGTATCCTCGGGGTGCAGTTGTTGGGTTAAATGGCCTTTTAAATTGTGGGACTCCCTTTGAGGTAAGATTGCTTGTTTCTGGTTCTATTATATTTCACTTAAAGTGCATCATCAAGCTAAACAACCTGGTTCTGGTTCTATTATATTTCACTTGGATTTGATCGTCAAGCTAAGCAACCTGGCTTGATGTCTAGACAGTGGTACATGACTGACACATGGATGTTGAAACATTATGCAGTCTGTTACATGCACAATACAAATAGCAACTTTGGACATAAACAAAATTTCTCTGTTTCTTCATGAATCTTATGATGCGTTTAACTTTTTATTGATTATCCGTATTTTTTAATGTAGTTCTTCATAATCAGAAATTTTAACAGGAAATTGCAGGCACTTACTAAATTTTTATTTTGTATATTACTAACTATTCTGATCATGAAACTAGAATCAATTTTTTTTGCTAGAAGTAAGACTGAATCTAACAGGTATATTTGATTGGTCCCTGAGTTTTGTTTAACAAGTAAGTTAATTAGTAACCTATTTTCCAATTTTACCTCATCCTACAGATTGGGAAGGGGGAAGTTCTTGTTGAGGGAAAAGATGTAGCTTTACTAGGCTATGGTGTGATGGTTCAGAATTGCTTCAAGGCTCAATCTCTTCTTGCCTCTCTTGGCATCCAAGTGACTGTTGCTAATGCGAGGTTCTGCAAGCCACTTGACATCGATCTTGTGCGAAAGCTATGTAGAGAACATGATTTTCTTATCACTGTTGAGGAAGGAACTATTGGCGGGTTTGGCTCCCACGTATCACAGTTCATTGCACTCGATGGTTTACTTGATAGAAGTGTTAAGGTCTCCCTCCCCCCCCCCCCCCCCCCCCCCCCCAAAACCCTTTCTTGAATATTTAGTATGTAAAATCTTATATTTCAGTACACTGCAATAAGAAAAATTCTGCCGTCTTTTTTCAAGTATTGTTGAAACATTGACATGTTTCTTCCTACAAACAAATTTACAGCCTCTCTTACTGTTTTTTGACAAGAAAAAAAAAAATGAGGCTTGCTAATAATACTGTTTCTTTAATTTATTTTAGTGGCGGCCCATTGTACTACCAGACAAGTATATAGAGCATGCGACCCCAAGGGAACAGCTTGAGATGGCTGGTCTGAGTGGTCATCATATCGCAGCCACGGCACTGAGCCTACTGGGACGAAATCGTGATGCCCTTCTGTTGATGAGATGAAAGTTCAATTGTGATTTCCTCAAATAGATAGATTAGAGAATAGCATATACCTGTTGCAAGATCTAACATATTTGCTGGTGAATAAGACAGAAGACGGCAGAACCTGCCACCATTAGGGCTCACTCTGCCTTCATTACTGATGTTTTATCAGTAATCGCTGAATGGGTTTGCTTAAAGAAATTGATGTTCCATATGCAGAACTAGGATCACTAACTAGGGTGAAGGGAAGAACGAGAAATTTGTCATTTTTGTTTTCATTGTGTTCTTTGTAGGTGATCTGTATATGCTTTTCTGGTTGATCGTGTTGAAAGACATTTGTTCTGTAATAATTTGTCATGAACTTGTTAAATCTGTATCTGATTGGTCATTCATGACATTTGATGATGTCGATTGCTTTCATCTCTTATTTGAACTTTGAGAATTGAACCTGTCTGGGCCTGCAAGTGTGTTGCGCATATGCTGACCAGAGTAGTGCTGGTTATTTTACCCTCTTTTGAGAGCTAAATATTCCGAAATAAATGAAGTCTTGCAGTACTGGGCATGCACAGCTAGTTTCACAAATGCGTCAAATATGTGTTCTTGGCATGTGAAAGATAGTTCCACATGAAGGATTGGGGTCTTTCCCGCCGTCTAATTAGAGTTTCAGGTGCCATTTCAGCTTATAGGTGTTTTCAGTAGACAGTTTGAATTCAGAAGACCCCACTTCTCTCTCTCTCCCACAAGCGCGCGCAAATTTTACATCAGAGCAGATCTACCTACAGGCCCACCGTAACACCACTTGTGAGAATATTCACGCTTATGTCATATAGTTCCTCCACGTATTCGTGATGTAACTCACAAATCTACATGTCGTTCCAAATAAAGCAATATCACACGATTCCTATTGAGCATCTCCATAAAGCCTCTTGCTGATGCTTGGTTCTCCATGGTTCTCCATGGTGGCTTCTGTATTAAGTTAAAACTCTCCCTCTCTCTCTCTCTTAGAAGATAGTGACAAAATGAAACTCTCTCACCATTCGCTTCCCCTGAAACCTCACAAGATTTCCTGTAGCTCATCTCATCATGAACTTTACTATGGGAAAGCTGGTTTCCTAGCCACCCAACTCTTGAGGAAGGTGTCCTTGCACGGCAAAAGCCAAAGCTTAGTCTATCAGTAAATCAAACTATACGTCAGCAGATAAAGTCTCGTTGATTACTACAGCAAACCATACGTACGTCATGGCTGAGCTATAAACGATCAACTCACACAGAAAACCTAGGATTAACATTGCGTATTCATGTAGTGCACATGTATTAGTCACAATTCAACTAAGCCATCGAATGAGAAGAACTGTCACAGATGAACGATTACCTTTGTTCTGAGAGTATGCTTTCTTACGTGTACACCGATACAATATTCTGAAACTCTTTTTGATTAAACAGGAGTACGTATATCCTATTTGAAAGCATACATGGTAAGGAGGGGAACTGGGGGAGGGGGAGAAGAAAAGAAAGAACAGGAAAAGCAAAACAGCAACACAACTCCACCCTAAGAAACAGAAATAACTACGTAGATCTCACGAACCCTCAAAGTCGAGACCCAAAATTTAACCACAGCCACAACTTAATTTACTCTCCAAATCTACGCTAGAGGTATGTCGGTTATTGAATAATCTCTCGTTCCGCTCTTTCCACAACTCCCAGCAGGCTGCCGCGGAGCAGAGGTGGAAGGTGTTTCTTGTTGATCCCGACAGTGGTGATCTAATTAATCTCCATTTAGTTGGCAGGTCTCCCGATGGGCTGAGTCTTAACATCGTGATCTAATTAATATTCTGAAACTCTTGAAAGCATACTACTCAAATTAACACGCAATGTTGGATCTGATTTGCATTTATATCCTCAGAAATAAATCGTCTCCAGATTCAGTGCGGGGAAGAGCTTGAGGTGGCACGCGTTTCCAGCTGGATCACCTCAGTATATGTTATTCACTTTGATTGCGCTCGGCCACTCCCGTTCAATTTGATGAGCCCAATTTCTGTTACTTGCTATCTCCACTGAGTTTCACTCGGTTACTTGCTATTGTCCTCGAGTCAAATCGCATTGCATTAATGGAAGAGTGCCGCTTCCTCATAACGTACCAAGTGTGTCAATTATTCTGGTAATTTTTGGTTTTGCACTAATCAATCTGTCGAGATACATATGGAGCAAACAGTAGGGAATTGGCCCGATTCCTATGGGTTGGGTGCAACCGCTTATTTCCAAGTTGGTCCGAATGTTTCATATGCGGTGGCCCAATTCATTCGGAACAATCTAGGTTTGACTACTGGACTCGATTGTAGACTGGAATTCCGTGATGGGCGGTCATAGTCCTCGCGTGGGGAATATTCTCGAGTTACCGTACGATTCCCGGGTGCATAAAGTCTTCAAAATTAAACCATATACAGGTACCAAAAGAAATACTTAAAAAAGGAAATAAATGAAATAATATTAAGATATTTGTTATTTGTTCTGCTAATCTGTTTAAATTATATTTAATTTAACGATTACGAAAATTACAATACATAAATACATCGGGTTCACACAATAAAATGCTTCGTGCGAAAAAACCAAAACGCGACTCCGGAGCCTCCGATATTCGCGAAAGCGAACCGGGACAACGAACATTCCGTCCGACAGAACTCCGCCACGTGTCCTCTTCATGGGCCCACCTTGAATCGCGGGTGTTTTTTGAACGAGGGGAAGAGAGAGAGAGAGAGAGAGAGAGAAAGCGGGGAGCCTCTCTGGCTCCCGTTTCGTCGTTCTCTCTTTTTTTTGGTTTTTATTTCTGCCTCGTCATTTCGCTTGACGCCCTTCGGCGTCACGCCTCCGCCATTAAAATCACCTCCTCCCCCGTCAAAATTGTTAGGGTTTCACGAATTAATAATCAATTCAACTCCCTCTCTGAGGGAGGAATAACGTTCGTAATCGGTATACATTATAATCTCGCTCATCTAATTCTTTTTTTTTCTTTTTTTTTTAGAATTTTTCTCGTTATTTATCTTATTTTTTTGATTTATTTTTCGTATACCTGCTGTTACCAACTCGTATTGAATCGAGAATGGTATTGTGGTTTATTGGTGTTCGAGAATGGTATTGTGTAGTTGTGTTTATTTGTTTCCTTTCCTGTGTTTTTGTACATATTGAACACAACTTTGTTTTGTTTTGTTTTTGTTTTTTTTCCAAGGCCAATATATATGACCACAATTAATATGCATGATGTTTCCTAATTTGTAAGCAATTAAATCGGAGTCCCTTTGCGCTTAACTAAGTGATATTTTCGCGTGATTTACTTATTAATTCCTACTTTTTTTTGTTTTATATTTTGATTTGATTATTGAGACCGATCTAATTCATATTCGTGGAAGGGAAAAAGAGTTTAATGGTAATTTGTTTTCTCAGATTTTTAGAATATTTTGGAGTCATGAATGTTTTTTTTTTTTTTTTTAAATCTATATCATTAACGAACTGCATGGAGAATCATCCTCCATTTTACAGACAAAATGAAATAAAATAAAATAATATAGATTAAGGATTAGCAGGAAATTTGATTTTTCTCAATATACAGTACGTGCACTATGCTCTGCAGAACAGTTTCTTATATTCAGTTTCCTTCATTTTTCGATTAATTGGCTATTATTCTAGGAGCTGGTGGTTTGGTAAGATATTTTAATTTTATTTATTACTCAGTTTTGTTTCCTCAGTTCGAGAAAATACGTGAGCCATAAATGTATCTGTTTCCATTGCAGTGTTTTCCTTTTTGTTTTTTGTTTTTCCTGAAATTAGTTTCAATCTTTTTAATTAAGAAATTTAGTTTTAATCGCTGTAGATGTTTTCGTTGTAGCGGTTTCCATGGCAGTGTATTTGTGGATGTATGAAAATTTTCTTGTGTTATGTAGACGAAGGAATCCATATCTTCACCTACTTACCTCATTCATGCAGTTTGTACTTTGCCTCCTCATATCTTTTTTACTTCTTACTTCGGAACTAATCTTTTGATATCAAATGAATGTTTAGTTTCCCTTCCTTTTAGCTTCTATATGTTAGTAAGTTACACCTCTTTTATGTTCTCCCTTATATTTAAACTTTCATTCTCATTTTTTGAGCCTTCTTGTCCAGAAATGGATCTCGTGAGGACACCTTTTAGGGGGATTATCGATGATCTCAAAGGAAGAGTACCCTGCTACAGGCAAGATTGGGTCGGCGGATTTCGTTCTGGCTTCAGGTTTGATTATTCATACTCTTTCTGTGTACTATGCTGTTGTTCTTCGTTTTGTTCTTTTCTTTTAGTAATCTATCTCATCCCTCAATCTCAGAATATTGGCGCCAACTATGTACATCTTCTTTGCATCTGCGCTTCCAGTGATCGCCTTTGGAGAGCAACTGAGTAAAGATACCGGTGAGTGCCTTTTCTGTTGCTAATTATCATATCTTCAAATTCAGCTTTACTTTCTTCGCTGTGAGTCTGCAGCTTGCTTTAGAATTATAAGATGAGTCAAGTCACTATTTTGATGGCTTTCTGTAGATGGAGCACTGAGCACAGTTGAGACATTAGCCTCTACTGCTATCTGTGGTGTCATACATTCAATTATCGGTGGACAGCCCATGCTGATTGTGGGAGTTGCGGAGCCAACTGTTATCATGTACACATACTTATACAGTTTCGCCAAAGGCCGTGCTGATCTTGGGGGGCGACTGTATTTGGCGTGGGCCGGATGGTAATGAACACTTGTACAATTCGTCTTTCTTTGTTGACTGAATTTCTTTAGATTTTTCTAGTAAGAAAGTGTAATCTTTTCCTCTGGTTTTAACAGGGTTTGTATCTGGACTGCCTTTATGCTATTTGCCCTTGCGATGTTCAACGCTTCTGATATCATTAGCAGGTTCACAAGGATAGCTGGAGAACTATTTGGGATGTTGATCACAGTACTGTTCATTCAAGAAGCTATTAAGGTACATTTGCAACATGCTTCCAATCTTTTAGTTCCTCGTGCTTTAAGAGTGTCAATATCCATCACCAAAACTTTTGTAATTGTAGGGAATAGTGAGTGAATTTAGCGTGCCGAAAGGTGAAGACCAAAATCTACCACTGTACCAGTTCCAGTGGCTCTATACAAATGGGCTACTAGGAATTATATTCACGGTTGGTGTGCTGTGCACTGGCTTAAAGAGCAGAAGGGCAAGAGCATGGCGATATGGCACAGGTTTGTCAACTTTCTATTTTTCTCTTTAAAGTATTTGTTCATATCTAATTTTCTTGAGTTTCTTAGTAGATATCTCGGATGTGATCAATGGTATTTTCACTGGCTGAGTGCAGGGTGGTTTAGAAGCTTTATTGCTGATTATGGAGTCCCTTTTATGGTCCTATTGTGGACGGCATTCTCCTATGCAGTACCGAGCAAAGTTCCTTCTGGAGTTCCGAGGAGGCTCTTTAGTCCGCTCCCTTGGGAGTCTAACTCACTCTATCATTGGACTGTAGCAAAGGTAATTGATTTTATGGCCGACTTTCTGCTTATTCTTTTCCCTCAATAAGTTCGTCTTAATCACTGAATATTGAAGCTTGAGATTATCTTTTTTTGAGAAAAAGTAGCTTGCTACCGCTTCATTCATTTAAGGTATGAATTAAGTTATAGGGTGAGGCAACCTGGCCTCAGGAAAAAAAACAAAACAAAAAAACAAAAAAAAAAACTGGTTGTCATAGTGATGTGCCACGTCTTAAGAACTAATCCAGTTTGGCAGTATTCAACTCATGGAAACCTCTTCTACCATTGCCGTTAAGCTAAACCTAACTGCCAATAACTGGAGTTGAATGAGAACTAATTTTTTTTACTCTAGATAGTGAAAGTAGTCAAAGAGTCTGCTTTCGGAAGGGAAACAATAGCAGTATTACTTTTCGTCACAAAGGCATTTTAATATTCATGCATGAAAAGTTAAACTTCACAAATTAATTATTAATGCATATGCATCTTGTTTGAAAGCATATTTGTATAGTGTTACTCAAACTATGATATCCTCCTCTAGACCTTATCAAATCGATGATAGTTTATTCAACTACTACACAATTTGCTTATCTACTGCACTTTGAACTTAATTTCCGTATGATAATACATGGGCAATTTGCAGGATTTATTCTCTGTTCCTCCGGTATATATATTTGCCGCTTTTGTGCCTGCGGTGATGGTTGCAGGGCTCTACTTTTTTGACCATAGTGTTGCGTCACAATTGGCACAGCAAAAGGAATTTAATCTGAAGAATCCCTCTGCCTACCATTATGATATATTGGTCCTAGGCTTCATGGTATATCCTTCTGAGTCTGTTTATTTACTACTCCCACTACATAAAAGTATGACTTTTAATATCCTTCTTCCTTGCAATATAATATGAACAAAATGTTCAGGTCTTGATCTGCGGTTTACTTGGGATTCCTCCTTCAAATGGTGTTCTTCCACAATCCCCTATGCACACTAAAAGTCTAGCTGTTCTAAAGAAGCAGGTTTGTTCAAATTTTCTAAAGGCATGGTAGCTTATTACTGGTCTAATCAAGCACTATTAGTTTTGTCTCTTATTCTTCGGTTGTCTACGTAGCTGCTTCGCAAGAAGATGGTACAAACTGCCAAAGAGGGCATAAGGAGACAAGCTAGCAACTCTGAAATTTATGGCAAAATGCAAGAAGTTTTCATTGAAATGGACGCAGGATATAATGTGAGTCAGACTATTACACTCTAGTCTTCTATCTTTTACTAGAATTAATGAATACAGCCTTACAACCTTAAAACAAAAAAAATGAATACAGCCTTAGAATTTGCCTGTTATTTCTTTACAAGTCCTCTCATGATCCAATTAGTTGAAAAATTAAAAGCCACATCTTATGCAGGCTAATTCAGTGGCTAAAGAGCTGGAGAAACTGAAGGATGCAGTTATGAGAGGCCAAACTAAGGAAGGGGAATTGAAAGGGCCATTCGATCCCGATAAGCACATAGAAGCCCATTTGCCTGTTCGTGTGAACGAGCAGAGATTAAGCAATCTATTGCAGTCTGTGCTGGTTGGTGCATGCCTTGGAGCTATGCCAATCATCAAGAAAATACCAACCTCAGTACTGTGGGGCTACTTTGCTTACATGGCCATTGATAGCCTTCCTGGAAATCAATTCTGGGAAAGGATATTACTTCTCTTTATCACCCCAAGACGACGCTACAAGTTTGTTTCTTCTTCAATTTGTTCTTTTTTGGATTTTATTTTTTGCATATATACCCTCGCAAGAATTTGAAATAGTTCAAATACACAGCACAATCAATATTTTCATGCAAACTGCTAAAGACTTTATCTAGTTGCATCCATGCGTTACTAGATGGATATGTGCGAAAGGATGTCCATATGCATGCAATTAGCAAGTTTGCATGGGTATGTGTACAGTTTTTGCATACTTGCAGGGTATACCTGCATTTGAGGTTTCAGTTGTCTTGGTAATAGGAAACTGATAGTATCTTAGGAGAGCACATGTCACACAACACGCCAGTAATTAAAATTTAAATTCTTGTTCACTATTTTCTGACCAATCAGCAGTTATATATGCTAACTTCTATTTTCGGGACTAATATTTTTTCTTGGCAGAGTGCTAGAAGGCGATCATGCATCCTTTGTGGAGTTGGTTCCTTTCAGAGAAATAGCTGTGTTCACTCTCTTCCAATTTGCGTATCTCATGCTGTGTTTCGGAGTGACATGGATACCAATAGCAGGAATTCTTTTCCCACTGCCCTTCTTCATACTGATTATCATTAGACAGCACCTTCTTCCAAAATTCTTCCACCCACAACACCTTTACGAATTGGACGCAGCTGAATACGAAGAGATTGCTGGAGTCCATCGCGATCGCAGCATGTCATTTAGGGTATGAGATCTTCATCTCTGTACATAAGTAATCTGGAGCGGTATCAGAACTTAGATTCACTTTCCCTTTTGTTGTTTAATGTTTTTTGTTGATTTCTCTACCGGTATGTTTATTATCTTAGTAATAATATTCTTTTCAAAAGAAAAAGTTATAATATGAAATTTTTACAGGAAGGAGACACATCTTATTCAGGCAGTGACAGTGGCAGAGATGAGGTGTGTGATGCTGAAATACTGGATGAATTCACTACCAGGAGAGGCGAACTTAAGCTTAGAACCGTTAGCTTCAATGAAGACAGGTCTCTTCAGGTATCTAATAACCCTAGACTATCTTTTAACGGTCATGTTAATTGAAAAAAGATTTTGCCAAAGTTTTTTAACCTCCTCAGTGCAAACTTGTTTAAGGTTTATAGGTGCATGATCAAAAAAATGTCTGACATTTCTTTTCGAAGAAAAATATGTGTGTGAAGACTATTATGGCCATACTTTCTTTCCAGTGACATGCTGTGTTTCTGCAGGTTTATCCTGAGGAGAGTTCAGGAACCCAGTGAAGTGGAAAAATGAGTATAATTAGCTTAAGTTTAGGGGCAGACCCTGCTATCTTGTCATTTTTCCAAATGTCTGAGGAGGATATCTTTGCCCCCCCACGAAAACTGACCAACTCAGCAAAGTGATGCATCTCCAGAGAGTCCGATTGTTAAAGAGGAAGGCAGCATAGAGCAAGTCCTCATGCAGCTTTTTATGTTGGTATACTTTAAATTGGAATTGTAGCTAACAAATATTTACTTTACTTTTAACGTGCAAACTGTTCACGGTAACCACATACTATGAAAAATTTGAAAAGCAAAGAAATGATATAGTTTAGCAGAATAATACTCTTCCATTGTACTCTTTGAACAATTTTTGCCTTAAGAGGGGGATGGATTCTAGTTTTAAGCTTTGCGCTGTGGTAAATTAATACCAAAGTTTGTTCACTTTGTGAGACGTGCAGCTCATAATAGTGCCCTCTACAAGGCTGGCTACATTATTTTCACCAACATTTTACTACTTTTAGTGGGGTTGAGTGAATTGAGTGTAAACCAAACTGTTTACTTACATGACAACCACAACCACAACCACAACCACAACAATGTGGGAAAGATTTGCTGCCTAGCTGGGGGCTACATTTGTATCTTTTTAAATTTTAATGAATGACAGACGACCTCTGACCTTTCCCAATTGTCGCGATTGTTAATGCCGGAGTTGATGATGTTTCTGCTTTTCCTAAACCTAAGTTATGACTGAATGGCGGCAAATACGGCAAAAGTGAATCTAGCTATGAGCTAGGAGGTATCACTGCTCCGCTCCATATAGAATTTCCGTGTTGTTGTGTATATGAAAATTACTTTTCCTCAGCATTAACTGTTATTCACTTTTTCACATGCTTCTTCTACTCACAAATGTTGATTTTACCCTTAATTATGCGCTTTCTGTATAATCTAGATATACTACATGAACAAAGATAAACAAGCTATTGTGTTATAAACTCCACATCTAAAAGTATTCTTTGATCTTTAACCAAACTGCCGGTGGAGCAAAAGGTAGATGGGCCATCATGTTATGTTATAGTAATAATTGTGTTATAAACATCAATTTGCAGCAGGTGGCCTAAATGGACTGTTAATTTGTCTTGGGCCTAATGTAGATCTAGCCCGAGATCTCTTCTGCCGTAGGCTTTAAGACTTCAAAATAGTCCCGATTAGGGCAATTAATCTTTTCCATTTCATCCTGATCCATTTATTATTGATTCGTCCTGACCCAAATCCTTGTTTAGTCTTATCTTATTAACTTAATTAGGCCCTATGATGACTTAGAATTGAGCTCCTATGTTTGTAAAAATACCAAGTTATTTGTGCTTGTGAGTTTTTTATCCTTGGATGTAGAAATGTACGGTTAGGATGATGGTGGGTCTCTTGGGTTTAGTGGGTGGTTGGTGGAATATTATGATCTAAGAGATAGAATTAATCAAAGGGCTAGATCTAACGGTAGAAAACTTTCCGGCACCAATTGCTTGGTGCTTGTACAAGCATAGTAGTCGAACTCTGATGATTTATTTGATATGAAAATATATTATGTCATTAAAAATTAGAGTTTGATTTTTGTTCTTTGAAAGATCCTATGATCTATGATTTGGTAGAAAAACTACAAAATAATTTATTTTATTTCAAAAAATTAATTTGAAGGTTAATATGATATCTATTATTTATAGACATTTAATCATACTTCTCATGTAACATATGACATATACTATATGCTTTTTATTATTTAATAATAACTAATTCTATATGAAGATTTTATTGTGTAATTTAAAAATATAAATTTATGTAAAAGTATTCGTTTAATATTCAAATGCTCAAATAAAACATAAATAATAGGGATAATTGCCTGTGTACCCCTGAAATATGAAGAAATATCTGATTTACCCCTCTTATTTTTTTCTTTCCAATATACCCTTCATACGTTCCACCGTTATTAAAAATACCCCTACCGTTTCCCTTTGTTAAGTTAACAAGGGTTAAACTAGAGTTAAATAATAATCGGAGTTGAAAACTATCAGATATACCTATTTTGCCCTGATTTAGGGTTTAGGGTTTAGGATTTTTTGGGTTTAGGGTTTTAGGGTTTAGGGTTTAGGATTTTTTAGGGTTCTAGGGTTTAGGGTTTAGGGTTTTAGGGTTTAGGATTTTTTAGCGTTTTAGGGTTTAGGGTTTAGGGTTTTAGGGTTTAGGGTTTAGGGTTTAGGGTTTTAGGGTTTAGGGGTTTAGAGTTTTAGGGTTTAGGGTATATTTGAAAGGGCAAAATAGTAATTACACACAGATAACGACAGTTCCAAACGGTACACTAACAGAGTTTAACTTCAGGGGTATTTTGGAAAGAAGTTGGAACGTAAGAAGGGTAGTTTTAATATTAGCCTTCTAAGAGGGGTAAATCTGAAAACAAGGAAATTTTTAGGGGTACGTAGGAAATTGCCCCTAAATAATATATATACTACTACTATGTTATTAATAGCACCAAGTGATTGATATTAGATTTTTTATTCTTAAATTAAGAAATATACGGTTAGAATGATAGTAGACTCCTAAAATTTAATGAGTGAATGAAAATGCAGTATAATTTAAAAAATAAAAATAATCAAAAAAATATATCTAACAAATTTAAGGGATGAAATTGACTAAGAAAGTATATTTAAAATTTATTTTATTTTAAAATAAATAAAATATAAAATATATACACTTTATTTGAGATGTACAATAATAAATATTTTTTATTCAATTTAAATAATCCAAATTCTGTTATTAGTGTGAGTAATGTCAATCTAAGCAACTAATTCAGTTGAGGTGCTGGCGTGTAGCAACGTAAGATAAAATCAAAATCACGTGTCCATGCCTCTTTGCCTCTTTTTTTTATTTATTATTTTTTTTTTTAAAAAAAAAAAAAAAATTATATACTATACGTTTATTTTTTAAATAAATATATTTAAAAATATAAAATAATTAAATTTTAAATTTGAATACCGTCAATTTTTTTTTTTTTATTAAAGAACACCCATTTTTTGAGCTTTGCCTCCGGAGGAAGGGTCCAGGGATGGAATATTCATTCTTCAAAGTCCGAACATATTAAAATATTCCTGCCACCGGAGCTTTTACTAGTCCAGCACGTCTGTCGTAAAAAAAACAAAACACCGCATTCGTTAACGTCGCTTAAAATATCCACGTGTCCAAAATTTTCAAACGGCAAACGGACGGATGTGATGTGATGAGACGATCGCGAGGGAGAGAGAGAGAGCTCACAATTCACAAACAAACACAACCCAAAGTCTGATTGATAGACAGTCGGACAAATCGGAACGACCAAAATATCCCTCCAACACCGTCCATTTATTTTTTCTACGGAAAATATTTAAAATTTTTAAATGACCCATTTTGCCCTTGATACAGCCTTCGAGGAGAGGGGCATTGTAGTCTTTTTCTTGGAGCCACCGGCGCCACCACGGGGGCTCCTTCGCCCACGGGTTCCGAGAGAAAAGCGCGTGCGCGTGTGGGGGGCGATCGAGAAAAGCGACGGTGCTCATATTTGGTAAAAGCGAAAAGACCCATGTAGAACCGCTGGATCATCGCCACGTGTGCTCGGCCCCCCTCCAACCTTATCCACTCGTTCTCTCCTCCTTTATTAAAACCCCTTCTCCCCCATCCCATCATAAACCAAAATAAATAAATAAATAAATAAGCTACAACAACATTAATCACAACCTCTTCGCCTTCCCCCCTCTTTCTCTCTCTCTCTCTCTCTCTCTCTATCTCTAATGGCGTCTAGTGTGATCCTCTCTTTCCGGCCACCGGTGCCGATCCGGGCGAGCACCGCGGTGGGAGGGGACCGGCGATCGGATGTGCGCGGGCGTAGCGGTTGCGGGGGGAAGTGGTGGGCGCCGCTCTTCGGGTGGACGGCGGAGCCGGACTACATCGACGGCGGGGCGGCGGCGGAGAAGGAGACGGAGACGGACTCGGCAGAGGCGGAGCCTGCGCCGGCGCCGGCGCGGCGGCGGACGCGGAGGTACGCGGCGTTCACGGAGGAGAAGGCGAGGGAGCTCCGGATGAGGATGATGGAGATGGAGAGCTTCCACGACCCCATGTACCACTCCGCCATCGCCTCTCGCCTCGCTACCGACGTCGCTCGCCGATCCGGCCCTTAAATACGGAGGGATCTACAGCATTCGGGATTAATAAGTGTCTGTGTGTTGTGTTCCAGCGATGTTTGAGATAGTGGTCGCTCGCTCTCCCAACTCTTAATATGGATCTCCTCGTCGATCGTCCCTATCTAGTTCCCGCAAATTCGTCAACACGACCAGGAGAAATGGCTTACTATCAAGTTTTAATTTATTTTATTTTTTTCTTTTTGTTGGTGTATATATATATATGTATGTATGAGTAATATTTTAATCTGGGACTTTTTTTTTCCCCAAAATATTCTACTTTGCAATGTCCTCACTCACGCAGTCAGATTAAAGGTTCGGACGTTTCCAGATGCGGATTCAGTATGACATCTTTTTTTACTCTTATCTAATATTATATGACGAGATCGAAGATCATTCTTAGGACCTACAAATTACTTTAGGAAAAGAAAAGGACGAGTAATCTCAAGCATGCTCATCCTACTGGCATCTTTTGGAGTAGCAGTTCCACACTGGGACTGACTAACTGGGTGACAGAAAATTTATCCAGCATTAATTCGAGAATTTTACAGACTATCTAAAGCACCCAATTAGTCACTTTTTCCTCAATTGCATGGTCACCATTAAAGATCATTAATTAGGAAATATAAGATTACTCAATTGTTGTGCCTACTATTATGCCAGTTGAGCAAGGTATAGTGAAAGGATCTGATATCAATCAGAAACAGTCAGATCTGAAGATCAGGAGTCGTATCAAAAGTCCAAACACTATGACAGCAACACCTCTCAATGAGACAAAAAGAATCAAATTACAGAGTAATTATCTGATCATGCACAAACTTTCTCTGGACTTAACAATCTTCCAAGCAAATACAACACCTACACCTGTGCAATGTGAATTGGATAATTCATCCAATTCCAACATGTGTGCATCCTTCAACCTATCATTATTATGGAATCATGTGCACTACCTCAAGATTTTTTTTATTTACTAGTCTCATTAGGAATAGAACATTCTAGAGTAAATTTCCATAGGTACATGAATGTAGACAGTTACAATCTTGAGGTAGTGCACAATCTCTGGACTTACAAACTTTCTCTGGACTTACAATCTTCCAAGCAAATACAACACCTACACCTGTGCAATGTGCATTGGATAATTCATCCAATTCCAACATGTGTACATCCTTCAACCTATCATTATTATGGAATCATGCGCACTACCTCAAGATTTTTTTTATTTACTAGTCTCATTAGGAATAGAACATTCTAGGGTAAATTTCCATAGGTACATGAATGTAGACAGTTGGTTTCCTCGAAGAAAAAACAAAACAAAAAAGAAGTTTGTATTTAATGTTTCCTTGTTATATTTCTTTTATGGTTTAGCATTCTCAAAAACACTTCAACATCAAATAGAGGAACAGTAATCACAGAATGACATCTGTACTGTCGTAGGGATAATAGTTGTAGGAAATGTATGATATGCAGTGAGGATTTGGCATCAATCAAAAGCAGTCTGTCATAAAAATAAGAGATTCATCTCCAAAGTTCAAACACCATGATAGCAACATCTTGCAAGAGGAAGGTGTTGGAGTGAAAGCCGATTTTGAGAAAGCCTATGACAAACTTAGTTGGGCCTTTCTTCGCAGAGTTTTGGAATGGTGGGGCTTTGATGTTCGATGGTCTGGTTGGATACAATAATGTGTGGAAAACGTCAAAGTAGCGGTGCTTGTAAACGGGGAAGCGACTAAGTGGATTAAGAGTAAAAGAGGAGTTAGACAGGGGATCCTCTGTCTCCATATTTGTTTTTAATGGTCGCCGAGTGCCTTGCTCGATTGACTGAAGAAGCGGCCAAAAATCAGCTGATCCCAGGGATAGGACCATCAAGGGAATGTAAGATTACTCTTATACGATATGCGGACGATACTTTTTTCTTTTGTGCTGCTAGGAAGAAATATTTAAGAAACCTCAAGTTCTTATGGAATCTCTTTGAGTGGGCCGCCGGCCTCATAGTTAATAAGGAGAAATCTGAGCTTTTCTATACAGGCAGGAATGAAGCCGCAGCTGCTAGGCTAGCGAAAATTCTAGACTGTAAAGTTGGAGTTTTCCCTACAAGATATCTTGGTTTACCTTTGATAAATAGGATGTTGAAAAAGGAGGAGTGGAGAGGAGTTCTTGATAGAATTCAAAGAAGGGTCGAGGGGTGGCAGGCTAAGTTGCTCTCTAGGGGTGGCAGGCTAACGCTAGTTAATGCTGTCCTTACTAACCTGCTTCTTTTCTTCTTCTCTATGTTCAAAGCACCGAAATGGTTCATCAAACGCGTCGAAGCCCTTAGAAGGGACTTCTTCTGGACTAGTGGCTCCAAACTTTCGGGGAAATGGTGTTTGGTTGCATGGAGAAATGTTTGCAAGAGTAGGGAAGAAGAGGGGATGGGTATCTTGGATCTAACTACGATGAATGACGCCCTCCTTACCAAATGGTGGTGGCGTTTCTTCTCTAACCCGGAGCTACAATAGAGCAAGCTCATCAGATCGTTATATTATTCCAAGAGGAGACCGCTGTGGGAGGGGAAATCATTTAGGCCGGCCTCGCAATGATAGAAGAGTGTCCTCAGTACTAGGCAGATTTTTCAAAGGGGGGTGTCGTATAAGCTAGGTGACGATAAAACGATAAATCTCTGGACAGATAGGTGGTGCAAAGAGGTTTCATTGAAGTCTATTTTTTCGGATTTGTTTAACGAGGCTGAGGCGAAATCGCTTAGAATCAGTGAGTGCTTTGATAGCAGTGGGTGGAATTGGACTAAGATCTTGAGAGGATACGACCCCGGGGGGGGTGGTCTGTAAGTGGGCACATCCTGAAGTTTATAGTCATCCTGGAGTTTATAGTCTTTCTTGAGGGCTTCAGGTTTGGGCAAAGAAACGATGGTGTGGTTTGGCGCTGGAACGCGAAAGGTGTTTTTCTGTAAAGTCCACGTATATGGTGCTCAACGATGGGGGGCTTAGGGACATATGTGCTTTAAAAATTTGTAACCTTCGGCTACCGACAAAGGTTCACATTTTTGTCTGTCTCGCTCTCAAAAAGCATCTACTAACCGCTGACATTCTTACCAAAAGGGGGTGGACTGGGAGCGAACTTTGTGTGCTTTGCGGTTCTGAGAACGAAACCGTTGATCATATCTTTCTGAACTGTGTGTACACACGATTCGTGTCGTGGAAGGCGCTTGAGGGGTTGGACCGCGATGGCTTGGGCAAAGATATCAGACGGGTCTGGGAGAAGTGGATGAATAGAGGCAGTCCCAGCCTAGTAAATAAGAATTTAGCCCGCTTGGCGACGCTCTGGTGGGTGATGTGGAATGTAAGGAACAAAACAATTTTTCAACAGTCGAATACTGATCCGTCGCTAGCGGTTAGTGGGGTGCATAGCTTTTCAAAGCTTTGGGAGGGGCTCGGGATTTTGAATGGTGGTTGCGGTCGCCCTCCCGATTCTCTTGATTCTGCTAGCTAGTTCGCTGTCTTATTAATTTTGAATGGTGGTTGCGGTCGCCCTCCCGATTCTCTTGATTCTGCTAGCTAGTTCGCTGTCTTATTATTATTATATATATATAGAGAGAGTTAGGCCGGAATACTATCGATAGCACCAAGACATTGGTGCTATCAAGTTTTTAGCCGTTGGATGAAAAAATATGCAGTTGGAATTATAGTGGGCCCCTAAAGTTTACTAGATGGTTGGTTGAATAGTAAAAATCTTAGGGGACCACTATAATCCCAACCACATATCTTTTTATCAAACGGCTGAAAACTTGATAGCACTAATTGTTTGGTGCTATCGATAGTATTCTAGCCGGACTCAGATATATATATATATATATATATATATATATATATATATATATATATATATATATATATATATATATATATGTGTGTGTGTGTGTGTGTGTGTGTGTTATATATTTGGATAGAGCCCTCTTTTTTTTTTTTCTTTTTATCTTTTTTTTCTTTTTCGAGAGATACATGCTGTCTCACTTTTGCTGCTTAGTTCACTTCTCTAATGAATGAAGCGGATAGCGTGCTATCTATTTCTCAAAAAAAACGTCTTGCAAGAGGACAAACAGAAACAAATTATAGAGCAATTGTTCAATCATTCATGAGCTTACCTTAACTTTTTCCTAAACTCAAAACTTCTCAAGCAAAAACAACATTATCACACCTATGCATTTTGTCATTCATCAATTTCCCCTATACATGCATCCTTCAGCTTTATCCCTATTAAGAAAGCATGAGCAGCTCCAGATATTTTTTTTTTTTTTTCTCCTGGTTACCTTTTTGTTAGGTTTAGCATTCTCGAAAACACTTCAGCATTCAAAAAGAGGATCACAATCATAGTGACCATATAAGAAGAACCGATCAGTATTTAAGTTTAAATAGTTTTGAATCAGTGTTTAAGAAGAACCGATCAGTATCTTGACAAAGTAAGAAAACAATGTTATCCATAGGTGGAATAGCATGGAAAGTTGAGTCTCAATGTAAGTAAGGATATATTAAATCTATCACACATGTTTTGAAATAAACTTCTCTACATGTAAGCATATTTAATCAGGACATGCTTGTGCCTCACATCAGGTTTTCGGGACTAGAAAACTTCTTCATAAAATAGGTGACAAATGTTCAAAAGGATAAACAGCATAGTAATGATGATGTAGACAGCAGCAAGCTTCCAAGCATTCATCAATTATTTATATCAAACAAAAGCAACTAATCTAGAAGAAAGAAAATAAGATGTGTGTAAAAGCGTACAGCAACTGGCGCACAAACTTCAGAGTACATACTCTTGATGAATTGCTAGTCAGAGCAAAATATGCCGTCGATGAAACACAATAATGGGCATTGGGGTTCTCAATGTCGTTCACTTACTCTCGATGTCATATAGATCGGTTCTGAAGAAATATCAAGGATAAACAAGTTGAAGGATTTATCCTGTACAAAGTTCCCAAACATTGTTTCTCCATATTGTACAAACACAATATTAGCAGAGGTAGAATTGCGCATTTTAAGGAAACATTAGTTACAAACTAAAAAGATCTAAGAGGGTGAAATTTTGTCACTGCTTGATGATTAAATATTAACTAGCTAACATGCTTGTTCCTTTTTATGTAGGTGAAACTAATCTAACCTGCTAATGTGAAAGTCACATCATGTAACCACATATAAACACGGTGCCACACCTAATACTCACACATTGAACTGTCTCACCAAAGAATTCAACCAACCATTCATCTAACATTATTATCTGTCTCAACAAATTTGAATCTACTAGCTAATGTCAGGCAGATGTGACCAATCTTAACTGCTAATGCTAAGTTAACCGTTAAATAAGGAAACATTCATCCCCTAAAAAAACATAAATTCTAGAAGGAACTAGTTAGTTGGATGAAGAGTTTATAGAGTCATTTATAAGGAGTTCCCAGATTATATCTACTTAATAAATGGAGATAAATCAGAAATGTATCTATCGTCAGCAATTTCATTATAGATATACTATGCCTCCACTTAAACATGAAACTCAAACGTTACCAATGAAATTAAAGCATGATGCCATTGTACGAGTATAGAGTCAATAAGAGAGAAGGAAGGATACACCAAATATGCGCCGTGAGCAAAAGCACCTGCGAGAACTCCGAAGAACAGCCGATCCCTCAAAACTGGATTATGCCTCAGACCTATTCGAACTATTAACGAATCCATTCGAAAAACAAAATCAAAAAGTTAAAAGCAACCAGTGTTTCGAATTGAAAGAACAAAACTATAAGTCGAATTTACACAAAGACAAATTAAATAACCTAACATAAGAGGAGAAATAAGAAAAAAACAAACGTACTAAGAGGAAGAACCGGAGCATAAATAAGGGGCACGAGGAACTTGAATTGGGGACCCTGGCGCTGTTTCTTCTTCACGGCAACATCTCTTCAACAAAGAGGAGAGAATAATTAAGGATTAATCATATCAATTCATATTCACGGCAACATCTCTTCAACAAAGAGGAGAGAATAATTAAGGATTACTCATATCAATTCATATAAAACTGGATCTGATCTATACATTAGCAATGGAATTAATGGCGAAGGGGTTGAATTACCCAGAGGAGAATTCGGAGGAGGAAGACGACGCCATTGAAACCCTAGAGAGCTCGGAAGAGGAAAAGTTATGTTTGGATGCATAGTAGAGTTTATAAAATGTTGTTTTGATTTAGATAAAATAGGAAAACTTTTTGACTCTAAAATTTTTTACTGTTTCCATTTTTAAACCGTTTAGATTCACATTACACAATTTTACGAGATTTTTCTTAATTTTATATTTTTAAATTTTTTAAAAAATATTAATTTTATATTTTAAATTGTTAAAATTAAAAATTCCATAATTTGAAATTAAAATTTAAATTAAAAATTAAAAATTTGTATAAAATTTAAAATTTTAAAATTCGAATTTTCAAAATTTTAAAATTTGAAATTATAAAATTTCAAATTGAAAAATTTGAAATATAAATTTTAATATAAAATTAAAAATAATAATTTTAAATTAAAATTTATTATTTTAAAAATTAAAATTTAAAAGTTTAAAATTTGAAAATCAATATTATAAAATTTGAAATTTAAAAATTTAAAAATTTTAATTTGAAATTTAAAAATTGAAAATTGAAAATTTTAATTTAAAATTTGAAATTTAAAAATAAAAAATTTGAATTTTGAGGAATAAAGATTTAAATTTAAAATTTAAAATTTTGAAAATTTGATTTCCAAAATTTAATATTATTTTTGAAGATGAAAGACCAAAACAATGGTTGAAATTTTTTTTTCTTTTGTTGCAACGAATTTTTATATATTTTTGTTTTAAGTATAATTTAACAATATTATCTAAAAAAATACTACTGTTCGTTTTAGTTTTCACGTGAAGTGTTGGGTTGGCCACGAATGGATTAGAGTGGAAGCTAACACCATTTACACCACACATTCGACCCAACTAGTACTATTAAAGGTATCTCAATCCGAGTCTATTGTGTTTGGGTGAAAGTGTTGAGTTCGTCACGAATAGGTCATCCTCGAGTTTAACACCACCTACACGAATCATATTTGATCCAACTGGTATTATTACGGGTATCTCAATCCGAGTCCGTAATGAATAGGGATCAGTTTGGCAAAACAATGGGAGCATAGTGAAGCACTATTTCGAGGCTCCTGCATGCTAAAGACCAAGGCATTTTTATGGAAAGAAAATTTGACAACAGTTTTCCTTTCGATTGCTGAGGTAATTAATGAAAAGAATTTCATACATAGGAGAAAATTTAATCCCAAACTGCATGAGCATGAACCTTTCGGTATGTTTTGGCATTGCTTAATTTGCACGCTAGTTAGGCGAAACAAAAGGTGAACTAAAATAGCCGACTTAAAAAGTCAAGAAAACCAAAGATTACATGGAATTTTCGGATTGTTTCACACCTGCCTCCGAGCAGGATTGAGAGCTACTCCAGAACTTATCAGGATCTCTTTCAAGGGTACGACTGCAAAAGGAAGGGATATATTCAAATGGAGATGGTCCAACTCTGAAGCCTTCACAGTGAATTTCTTGTACCGCTTTCTCCAGGATTCTGGTATGTGGGATAGAAGATTTAAGAAACTCTGGGCTACCAAAATTTTTTTGAAAGTTAAAATTTTTATCTGGCTAGTGCTGAAGCGTAGGGCGCTAATAATGGATAGACTGCTCAAATGGGGTTGGACAGGGACAAGTAACTGTTCGTTCTGCCAGTGCTTGGTGGAATCCGTGGACCACCTTTTTGCATCTTGCGAGGTCATGCGCTTTTTGCTCGTTCGCCTGCTTCCCAACCAGGAGTCCGCCGGTAGCTACTCCTTACTTTCTAGGCTATGGAATGGGTGCGCGTCCGGCCAGAACAATCGAGGGCAGGGGGATCTCACCTCAATCGCGGCGGTTTGGTGGTCTGTCTGGTTGGAGCGAAACAGCAGGAGATTTGAGTTGGTCTCCCGCAACTCGAGCTTTCTGTGCTCCGTGGCTCGGGACCTGTCCGAGTCTTGGTCCGTGTCATGTCCTTAACTTTTCTTCTTTTTTCTTTTTTCTTTTTTTCAAGACCTGGTTGTCTCGACTTTTGTAGCTAAATTCATTCTTACAATGAATGAAGCGGCAGCATGCTGCCTTTCTCTCAAAAAAGAAAATCTAAGATTGCATGGAATTGATTTTCAGATTGTTTTACTAACTGGAGATCCACATAAAAAGATACCTAATTCATCAACAAAAGGCTCCGATATGCTGATAAGATATACAATACTACAACTATATCTGCTATAATTGACTACTCATGCTAGCTGTAACTGATATAATAGCCATTGGCGAACTAGCTTGTCTCAGATACAAGTGATTCGGTCCTAATTAAATGCACGCTCTCTTCTGCATCATGCATATCTATGATATGGAAAAATGAGTTAATGATCCAATTGTGCCCCCTTGCTCTATGTGGATGGAGAGCAACTTGGCGTGATTGCATTCAAAGCGCCATGTCGCTCTTGAGAAAGAAAGAGCATTGCCAGCAGTTTTACAAAACAATCCGAATCTTGGCTAGCAATACGCAATAAATCTCTACTGTAAACAATAAAAGTATTCTATTAATATCGATTCTTAAAATAAGAGATGTAGCAGAGAGAGTTAAAAGGCCTTGAATTGCTTTTCTGACTTGGCAGGATGGCGGTCAGTGATTAATATTTTGCGATGGCCTTGTGGGATCGATTAGGTCCGGTCGGCATCGATTCATTGCATGCTCAATGGCCAATGCAGATGCCAGCTCGATCCGTATTCTACACAACTTGCTTCATCTGAAAACCTTGGGCCTTCTGTCGGCGCCTTAATCGGTTCCGCTAATTATATTTTTCCCGTTCAAGTTGTTAATTAATCATGCAGTTGTGATCAGTCATAAAATCATATACACTGCCCATGTATATATCTTGCTAATTATTAACTAACTGAAAATTAATTAAGCCGAATTAATTATTAATTGTTGTGATTAATTTGTTTGGTTCTACAAAGATCGTCCTCATCATTGAACGGCCACGTGCGCCGCACATGCATGCTGAAGCTCACAAATTTCCAAGTTTAATTAGCACATGATAACCACCAGAAGAGCACATGCATGATTCCCTCCAAACAAGGGACCTATGCCGACCTCGACCTCGGATTAATTAATACACAAATTAATTAAGGAGAAAAAGATGCACGACTAGCTCATCTCTGAGATAGTGTTAAGAAGAACAAGTTTCCACCATGCAGTACGTACTGTCGCTTAATACTTGGTGTAGTAGCTAGCACTGAGATCATTAAAGACAGAGGTGTACTGTGTGTCTTCTGATACTTGCTGGGGAAGGCCTTTCTGGGACCATTCACACCTTTAATTAATTTGTACCATTTTATTTTATGCGATCTATCCCATGCATGTGGGGTTTGTTACATATATGCTCTGCCATGCAAGCAGTGGCAAAGGTCGATCACTTGCTAATTAATTAAGTTAACCATCTCAAACACTCCATCAATTAATGCCACCGCGCGTCTCAATTAACGAGTCAAGCATTAACAAACTAATGTTTTATATATATGTGCTTAAATCTCAGTTATTCGCCATAGTAATTAATAAGCCATATATAGATTTCAAATTACAATTATTAATTAACAGTTGAAATTGGGCCTTCAATTTTTTATTTTCTTAATTTAAAATCTTCACTTGAACCTGCGTATATATTAATTAGCATATGGTAATGAATTTTGTTGTAATTATGGTCTGGCACAGTAAGATCACACTACAAGCTAAGCCCTGCAGTCCCAAATCCAACTTAAATCATTGTTAACTTGATCATAACATCAGAGAGCCTATAAATTAATCAATATTGTAAAATGTGTAAATTAATGAAGATATATATAACATGCATTTATATATTAGTCAATCGTGAGTCGATTCGTTAGCATTCCTAGTCATTTGTGATTATATTTAAACAATTAATTGATTGAAGATATGACCTCAAAATGCTCCCCAAGAGCAATGGTCTTCTGCAGCTCATAATAAAAGAAGGCGGAGTTTGAGGATTGGCGTGTCGAACGAGGTTAAGGGCTGTAATTAAAGCTTGAACACTTATTGCTGGAGGATTTTATGGATATATATGAAATGACGAAAGAGCCCTCGGAAAGGGAGTAGGCCAGTTACCCCACGAGGCCGTGAGGAGGAATCGACGTGGTTTCTGATGCCCGCCTTATCCATGTGAGTTCCTGAGCCTCGTGGTCATAATCGTCATTTTACAACAAAATTATTAGAATTATGTCAAGATTCTATACGACACGTGTACTCAGCTGCGTGGGCCCCAGAAGTAATTTAGAGAGGGTCATTAAATGGGTGGGTAAATTAATCGGTGCAATTACTGATATATATATTTAGCCTAAAATTACGCCCGAATAATGGACCGAGTCGTCAACAGACCAAGATACTTATTAAGCTCAATGGCAATTTCGAGGATACGTTGAAAATCGAGGGGCTTTTTTTGAGGCGGGCATCCATTTAAGCACTGTGTCGTCCCTGTACGCTCGACCATCACTTGTTCATTCATCTCACTTCTCAATCATCTCTACTCTCCTCCCCCCCCCCCTCTCTCTCTCTCTCTCTCTAAAAATGGGAATTGTAGCCATTGTTGGAACCTTATTGCTACTGTGTGCGATCGCTCACACTAGTGTTGCCTTCACCGAGGGTAAGATCTCGATCACTCTTATAATACGGTTCCATATATATCATCAAAATCATCTATCTTTGTCATTAAATTCTCTTCTATGCACACTATCTTTATCAAATAGTAGTAGAACATAAAGTTCTAAGTTCAACGTACTCTCATAAATTTCTCAGCTTTATATAATTTTTTATTTAATTTATATAAGTTTCTAGTGATAAATTAATACTTATTTTACTGTAATAAACAAGTAACAACACAAAACTTTTGCCAAAAAGAAAATTATTCCAAGCAAAGAGTGACATATATATAATGAAGTTCAACGTGCACATCACATTTAATCTTCTAATATAAAGCACGAATTTTATATATTATATATTTCAAATGCGTGTGTATATATATATATATATATTATTTTTCTTTATTTTTTGTTGAACTTGGTGCGTGGCATATAAGAGCTTTGCCAACAGGATTCATCTAAAGCATCTGATGAGCTTGTAGATGAAATTTTTATCACCGTACGTGCATGCATGCAGCTAGCTAGCTTTTCTTAAATCTGCTATATATAGCTTACTGATCAAAGTAGTATGCATGTGCAGTAACCAAATTTCCAACTCACAAACACTTGATCAATTAGGTCAAAAAATACTTTCGCATGTTCAACATTTCAAAAGGAAATCTATTTAATTCAAAAAGAAGTAAAAAAAGAAGGTGCCTTTATGATCTTCGGCAGAGTTAGCCAAGCACCTTAAATGCAAACCTATGGTGGAGCATATTTTAGTTCTGACATGACAGTATACCCTGGCATAATAGTTTACGGTGAAAGTTCGACTTTATTAATTCTTAAGATAGCATTCAAATAATTATATGAAGGCAAGACCATGTGAGAGAATAATTAGTGTTGGTTTATTTTATTCTGTTAAGTCCAGTCTATCTTCGGACAGCAGTCATCTGCCTCCCGTATCGGGTAAGGATTAATAAATATTGAGATCCACTTACCTTTTGCAGTCAGAAAAATGACATGGCGTGTCTCCAAACAATTATATTGAATCTCTAAATTTCACTCGTCTCATTATATTTTTTTTAATAAATTATTATATTTTTCTCGAGAGATTTGATTGGTTAGAATATGAATGGTGTGGTGTGATTACTACATAGTAAACTTTTTCCGCGTTGTTTTGAAAAAGTCAACAGTGTAGGTGTTTGTTTTGACACTGAATTTGCGAAATTAACCTATACCCCATTCAGATTACACAGAGACTTAAGCATTCGATTTGACTGGATGGGCATGAAGTCGAGTTTGCAGAACTTGCTGGCTTCTCGCTGTCTGAATTCATGGCCTCATACAGCCCCTTATATGGTTAAATTTGATGAAGGAACTAAGGAATTAAAAAGGAAAATTTTAGATAGTGGTAAGGATATATAACAAATTCTGGGACAAAATTATAAGTTGAGCTGAGATAAAGAGTACTTGATGCACTAATTATATATAACAGAAAGCTCGTTGTAGCAATTGATCATTTATTTCATTTATACTGTGATTTGCGATCTCCTACACAATTTTTCCTGCAATATTTTCTTATTATATAGCATGAGAATTCTTAATTAATTTAGAGATCACCCTCCCTGAGTCCTCATGGTTGATCAGTTGTTTAATTTATGCTCTGACAACATAATGAGGGCATCTTGATTCGGATTAACTAGAACAAAGCATGTACAACTCGATACTAATTACGAGGACAACCTATAATAATAATAATAATAAATATTCATTCGGGAATCGGGGTTCAGCAGGAATTCAGGATTCAGCGAGATAATTCATTTTTTACTATTATTTTTGCTTGAGAGTGAAAGTTCTTCTAGTAATTAACTCGCTCCCCTCCTGAATAATAATAATAATAAAAAAAAAAAATAAAAAAAAAAAAAAAAAAAAAAAAAAAAAAAAAAAAAATCAGGTTTGCTGCCGAATGGGAACTTCGAGCAGGGGCCGGCGCAGTCGGAGCTGAACGGGACGCAGGTGACGAGCCGCAGGGCGATCCCGTCATGGGAGGTATCCGGGTACGTAGAATACATCGAGTCGGGGCACAAGCAGGGCGACATGCTCCTGGTGGTGCCGGAGGGCTCCTACGCGGTGAGGCTCGGGAACGAGGCGTCGATCAAGCAGCGGGTGAAGGTCAGCGAGGGGCTCCGCTACTCGCTGACGTTCAGCGCGGCGCGGACGTGCGCGCAGGCGGAGCAGCTCAACCTGTCGGCGTCGGGGCAGTCCGGGATGCTTGCCATGCAGACCATGTACAGCAGCAACGGCTGGGACTCCTACTCCTGGGCCTGGATCGCCAAGTCCGACGATGTCGACGTCATCATACACAACCCCGGAGTTACGGACGATCCTGCTTGTGGGCCCCTCATCGACTCCGTCGCCATGAAGGCCCTCTATCCGCCCAAGCTCACCAACAGTACGTATATATACTACGTACTGATCAATTTAATCCAACGAATGATTTCAATTCATATTCATATATATATATATATATATATATATATATACATATACAGAGAATTTGTTGAAGAACGGTGACTTTGAGGAGGGGCCGTACATCCTGCCAAACACGAGCTGGGGGGTGCTGATCCCGTCGAACACGGTGGACGATCACTGCCCGATCCCCGGGTGGATGGTGGAGTCCCTGAAGGCCGTCAGGTACCTGGACGCCGCCCACTTCTCCGTCCCGCAGGGAAGCCGCGCCGTTGAGCTCCTTGCGGGCAAGGAGAGCGCCCTCTCCCAGGTCATCCGCACCGTCCCCGGCCGCTCCTATGTCCTCTCCTTCTCCGTCGGCGATGCCAACAACACCTGCATGGGCTCCCTCATGGTCGAGGCCTATGCCGCCCGCGACAGCCTCAAGGTCGCCTACGACTCCAAGGGCACCGGTGGGTTCAAGCGCGCCGCCCTCCGCTTCCGCGCCACATCTGCGCGCACCCGGATCGTCTTCTTGAGCTCCTACTACAACACCCGCAGCGACGACCTCAGCTCCCTCTGCGGGCCCGTCCTTGACAACGTCGCCGTCCTCAGCGTGCGCAGTCGGAAGCGCCTGTAGAAAGCCGGAGAGAGAAGAAGACGAATAAGGAGAAGAAGAATGTTAATTCTGTAATTGCACGGCCGTGGTGGTTCCATTCAATCTGCAATAACTGGGCTATTGATCAATTGGTGATCTTATACTCATGAGCCAGTTTATTATTATTGATAGTATTATTGCTGCTGAGTTTTGTATTAATTGCACGATTGTGGTGCAAGCAGGCGAGGAGTGCTAGCTTAAAAGTTTCTATAGAATGGATGTGTTTAATTTGATATGTCTTGATCATTCTCAACAGTGATGATATATATATATATTCTCTTTCTCAATATATAGTATTTGAGCTAATATACATTTGGATTCTTGATAAGATTTTTCTCAAATAAGAGATGAAAAAAGAAAAAAAGAAAAAAAAAGACATCCAGATTATTAATTTACACAGAGTTACAGAGTAATTATTGACATCACTTGTATTAAAGGATGATCTGGGATTTATGATAGTCCCTGACCCAGCATGTAGCGAATGGGCCTGAGTTAAAAAATTAGGAGCGTGGAGTAATGCCGCGATGAGAATTGGCCTTGGACTGAGCTAGGCCCATTAGGAGCCCAACAATCATATATCAATTCCAGAATCAACGGCAGATTTCACCTAGTGCGTGTTGTACGGCGTCAATTAAATTAGCGCGAGAGCGGGATCTGATCCAACGGCTTGCTTTAGCCGCGTCATTTTTAAGCCGGGGAACCTCGGAGGGTCGCGTGGGATCGGTGCCTGAACCCCGCGCTTATATATCGCTCTCAGCAATGTTACAAACTTATAATCCCAGCTCCCTCCTCCAAAACCCTTCTTCTCGATTTGGAGGAGCCACCACATCGAAGGGTGGGTAAAGCAAATCGCAAATGGTATCTTCTTCTCCTCCTCCTTCTTCCTCAGCTCAAATTTTCGCGTTCAGCGTAATCTAGCGTTTCGAGTTCTAGGGTTCGTGGAGTGTGTGATGTGATCCGGTTCCTTCGTTCTTCGTTCTGATTTCTGTTGCAGGCTCTTCCGAACCAGCAAACGGTGGATTACCCTAGCTTTAAGCTCGTGATCGTTGGCGATGGAGGGACAGGTATTCGATTCGTTTCTCAAAACGAAATGAGTTGCTTTTGCACTTACTAGAGCTTTGATCACTTGAAGTCCCGCCTTTTCTGACGTTTTTTGTATCATTTTTTTATCGTCTTAATCGGTTGATTAATGGGAGCTTTATTCCAAGTTTTGTGATCTGTTGTTGCAGGCAAAACCACATTTGTGAAGAGGCATCTTACGGGAGAGTTTGAGAAGAAATACGAACGTAAGATTTTGATCTGCTGTGCCACGAAGTAGACGTCTTTTTTTCTTTTTTTTTTACTTTTGTTGGTGCTGTTATAGCGATGGATCTTTGATCTGTACGGCAGCAACTATCGGTGTTGAGGTGCATCCGTTGGATTTCCACACCAACTGTGGGAAAATCCGCTTCTACTGCTGGGATACTGCTGGGCAGGAGAAGTTCGGCGGGCTTCGCGATGGATACTAGTGAGCGTTGTTTGTTTCTGTTCTTATGCAGCGTAGTATCTCTGAAATTAAGCGTTGCACATTGTTTATCTTTGTCAGTGTTCTATAGCAATTTGCTTCTGTTTCCTGGACACAAAGCCTTTTTGTAATCACCTGTTATCGGGTTTTGGTACAATCATGAGTCATGATTTTGGTAAATTAGGTACATTGCGCAGTTCTCATTCTGTCAATTGCTTACTAGATCAAAAGGGACATTACTGGTTTCCCTTTTCCAATTTCTACCCTATTCTTTTCTTATCTCTTGAAAGTGATGGGTTGTGGGGGTAATCCTTAAAGTGTATGTGCAAGCTTTGCTTAGTTCAGTGGTTCACTGTCATCAAAGCTTATTTTATCTGGCTTAAATGGACGGAAGACATCATTTTCTCTATACACTTTGTTTGTATCACTGCCTTCTTGAAAGGCTTCTGTTGTGCGTTCAATATTATCTGGAACGCATTGTAGAACTTTGCAAATTTGGCAATGATAAATCAGGTGACTGACTATGCCCATTGCAACTTGGTTTGAATGGTGCTAGCATTTAAAATTTTGTTGTTTCATCTTAGTGTGAAATGTTGCAGTTGAATTGTTTATCTGCACTCATTTAATCCACATTACTGCTGCAATCCTCTTTGGTAAGAGCTGGCTTCTCTTAGTTGGGCGTAAGTTGTAGTTATTTGTTCAGATTAACCTTGGAATGTGAGGTTTATACTTTTCTGCCCATTTGTATATTATTGCCATTTCATTACTGAATAAATGTGCGGATAGCTCATTGTAATTAGAAGAAAAAAATATCGTTCTCTTTGTTTTAGTTATTCAGTGTATGTACTGCTGAAGTCTCTTTTCCATTTCCAACTGGCTGTCCATAATTAAGAGTTAGTAAATCTAAATTTCTACTTTCCTTTTATACAAGACAATGTTCATTTACCCGCATTCAGTAGGTCGTGTTTGGTGCAGAATGCATTATTATTGGAGGAAAATGTGCAGGCAAAAAGACCTAAAAGTTCTTGATGCAAACTATCATGCAGTAACGCATCAATAGGATCAGCAGGATAAATCCGTTCATATGTCATTTGGCTTTAGGGTCTATTCTTGCTGAGTATAGCATGTGTTATTTCCCATCAGGTTCTTATTACATCTAATTGAAAGTCTTCACAATATGGGATATTACAAGAATCACTATTTTCTCTCTTTGAACTGTGAAAGTTGTTTCTCCTCTAAATCTTAGTTATCTACTTTGCATCTTTTTATTTCTTTTTTTCTTTATATTTTTCTTTCATTGATTTTAGGGTCAGCTAATAATACATTGGTTGCCAGTCTTGTCAGTAACTAGTATCTAATATATAGTATCGACTGTCAATTATTAAAAGTACTGACATACAATTAAATATAGTAAAGTTACCTTTTGTTTTAATGCCTTCTCATATTTTCGTTGTTAGTATTAGTACTTTTTGTTAGTATATTTCATCTAACAATTGTATGTCATCTTTTTGCTGACAATTTTCCTTCATGATAACTTGATTCATTTATTTGCCAGTATCCATGGTCAATGCGCGATAATCATGTTTGATGTTACTGCAAGGCTCACCTACAAAAACGTTCCCACTTGGCACAGAGATTTATGCCGGTAAGTTCTTCAGTTTTTTTGGACATTTTTTCTCTTCTCTTTAATTCCCCATTTTAGCCATTGGATATTTTTCAGTGTCATGGTTATGTCTGTTTGTGGTTTTAAACAGGGTTTGTGAGAACATTCCCATTGTTCTCTGTGGAAACAAAGTTGATGTAAAGAACAGGCAAGTAAAAGCTAAAATGGTAACATTCCACAGGAAGAAGAATCTTCAGTATTATGAAATCTCTGCTAAGAGCAATTACAACTTTGAGAAGCCTTTTCTCTATTTAGCCAGAAAGCTTGCAGGGTAAACTAGTAATTTTACTTTTGAATACAAATTTTATTTCTCTTTAATGCTTGAATGTTGCCCTACAAATGATATTATGTCCTATGCAGGGATACAAATCTTCATTTTGTTGAATCACCCGCCCTCGCTCCTCCAGAGGTTCATTTTGATCTTGCTGTGCAACTACTGTAAGTGAAAGAGACTTTCTATGCTTATTTAAGATCCTATGGTCCATTCATAAGCTGCACCATGCTAGAGGTTTGGTGTTTATGGCGAATACTATGCTAGTGAAATAACACTTTGAACTTTCTGGTTCACACTTTTCTGTTTATTTGATGAATGAATAATGAATATTCTTGCCGTATGCCATAGAGTCACTTGTTCATGCCACAAACCATGACTAAAGAAGGCGATGCGGTTTTGGGGGTACACGTATGATATAGTTGTGGTTTGCATCTAGCTTTATGTCTTTTAATTTTTATTTTGAAACTAACCACAATACTGGATTGTATGAGGATCACTTGCAATATATTGTTTTTTGTTTTTGTTCCTTCTAATGCTAAACTATTACTATTATTTTTTTAAATAATTGGTGACGTTATTTTGTTCTAACTATGAGCTAAATTTTTTTCTTTCTGTTAGGTACGAAACTGAGATTGCAGCTGCAGCAGCGCAACCACTTCCAGATGATGATGATGAAGCCTTTGAATGAGTGGGGGTCTCTTATGCTTGATATATTTTTGGTGTTTAAACAGCAACCTTAGTAGAGTGTTTAAAAGAAATCTCATTGAAGTTTGAATTTCATAACTTAGTGTGTCTGGTACTCCGGCGATGGGTTGGAGGGTTGGAGTCCTTTAACGGTAGTTGTTGGCACTGCTTTTCCAGATTTTCTGTTGTGGGTTTTTTTATTCGTTTCTGTTTTGGCCAAATCATTTTTCGACGTGAATCTCTATTTCTAAGCTGAGATGCTTCAATAAAATGTTAGTCTGCTAGAGCTTTTCATCCTCAGTTCTTGTAAGGATTATGATTTCCAATTGGTTTGGCTCTCTCATAATTGTGTATTTAAATTATTTTATCTTGCTCTGCACTGAGACAATTATTGTTTTCTCAGCACCCAATAAGGCCTGTTTTCTCCCATTATCGATAATTTTGAAACCATGCTATGCTGTTTCTTAATTTAATTGGCTACTTTTCTCGAATTATGCCTGCTATTTATTTACTCTTGACTTGTAACCTGTGCTCTGCTACTTTTTAATTTTTTTTCTCGTAATATCAGCAATAAGTAGATTTTAATTTAAAGAAATTTAATCAAGTTGTCTTACATAATGTTGTAGTTGAGACAATATTGTTGTCGAATGGGCCTTTTTACGAGCGGCATTCGCATTTACTTCAAATTGTTCTTTTGTGAATGACTTACACGTATGTATCAGAGATATATGTAGCACGCCTGACAAAGTTATTAGAATCCAGTTTCAGTATACAGCATAACATCAATTTGCATTAGCCTGTGCTGTACATTTGTATCTCATCTCGCAGTTTGTGAAATGAAAACTATAGTAAATCCTGTTGCTAGTTCGGTTATATCCTGGTTCTCCAATGCATTTAGGAGCACTACTCACTACTGAGTAGGGTGAACTGTTTGTTGGTTTCATCTATTTTTCTTTATATTAAAGCTGCAATGTCTACAAGGTAGCCTTCTTGTCAGAATAATGTTACAAAAAACAGCTACAGGGTAGTGCAATTGCAGTTTCTATTTTTATTTCGATCTATACATATCCAAGTACATGCTGGTGGAGGATCTTGATGTTCTCAGTAGGACAAAAGGGGTAGAGTATGTGGATAGAGGGGTTACTGAAGAAAGAGGCAATCATTTCAAAAATGCTGTGTAATTAAGGTAAAGACTTTTTCTTAATGCCCGTGAGGAGGGGTTTGACGGGCCTCGTCTTACGGCAAAAGCACATGGCTGGATCCTTCTGAGCCTAATGGGCCCAAACGGTTAAGGCCCACAACTTTTTGATTGGGGAGGCTTTGGCTGGGTTAGGCTGTAGACCGACAACACATCCTAGTATTAATGTGGGCCATGACCCACCAAGCGATGTTAATGGGCTGGGCCCACTGGACTTTCACGTCGTAGTACACTTATTGGAGCCATGTCTCTCGGGGAAATTAATCCGACCCATAGGCTATAAAATCATAAACTATGTTTTGGATTTTTAAATATACAGAGGAGTGCCAGGTCACATGGATCGACGTCCATGCACCTGTTGGCAACGGTCATTTCTATAATACTATTCATGCATCACATTTGTGCTAACCCAAGCGTTTTCATTAGCTTTGAGGTGATGTACATTTCATAGTCACTCCTTGTTGGAGAGACAATAATACGTTTCGAGAATCTGCGCATTTAAAGCAGGCATTTTCTTGTGCTTAGCCACCACTATGCCATGTCCCTTCCCATCCATGCGTGGGGCCGCGCCTTTGGTACAATACCTAGAGAGAGAAAAAAAGATGTCGAGCATGAAAATTTTAAAAGTATCGTTCATCGACAGTTTGAGCTGTTAGAACTATCAATTATTTCATATGGTATCCAGGTAAAGTCCTGTTAGATTCCAAGTTCTTATTTTCTCTCAATTTAACACAATCAAGTAAAGTCCTGTTAGATTCCAAGTTCTTATTTTCTCTCAATTTAACACAAATCTATCATATAGTTTCTGAGTTCTATTGAAGTTTAAGCTTTTAGGGTAACATGTTGTTACACAAGAGAGAAAACCCAAAATTTTACAGTACAGTAGAGGGAGGGAGAGAGAGAGAGAGAGAGAGAGAGAGAGAGAGAGAGAGAGAGAGAGAGAGCCGGGCAAGTGCATTTAAGGAAAGAGACAACATAACTACAAAGATGGGGACTGAAAGAAATGGGTCGGCATATTTTGGAGGGATTGGAGAGAGAGAGAGAAAGAGATGGAGGTGGGGATCGATGAATACAGTAACATAACATAACACAGCCTTGGCATTAGCATGGTGTGACTGCGCGTTTGTCGGTGGGTGGTCGGAGTTGAATTAGACCGCAGTTGCTCCTCCCCGGCCCCTACAGTTTTAGTGGGATGGTGCTAAATATGCATGACTCACTCTACACCCATCCTACCAAAAATCATCCACTACTACTACATCCATCACTGTACATCAACTATATATATATTTCATGGATTGTCAATCATTATTATATATATATTTCATGGATTATCAATCATTATATATGTACATGCATGCATGTATCCCTCCTTCCACCCCTTTGTCAAAACTTGGAAATTTCAAAGAATTTCTCTAGCGTTAATTCCTTCACATGAATGCATGGCCAATATTAATCGTCTCCGGTTTTGTTCTTCTGTAATCTTTACTGCATGACTCGATTTTTATCGAGTACTCCCACGGTCAATAATTGAACATTTACTAGCCTAATATTGGATGATAACAATTAGCTACATATATATAGGCTTGCTCTGTACATAATGTAAATAGTATTTTCACCTATCAGATAATAATTAAGCTCATCAATCATTTTAAATTGATTATTTTGGATCCTTGCATCAACTCAGTTTCGTCGGGTGTCCTCATCTGGTTTTGTCGGACAAGTTAATTCCTTTCTAATTTGTGTACCTACAAGGATTTTAATCCCATTATGAAATTAATGCTCTTTACCCAACTCTACCCAAAGTTAGGGTCAGGCTGGTCGGTTGGTCATGAGATTCAGATTGCGCACAATTGAAAACTTAATTCAATTAGAAACAATTAATATATCTTATCATGTTCAATATGCTTTATACTTTACAAATATCAATATTGGCCTACCTATATATATATATATATCTTCAATGGAAACAGCTGTTCACCATTTTCTCAATACCATCCACATATTAAACAGCAATATTGCTGCTCCTTAATTAATTATGTCCTTAATTTATTGATGATCATTCAAATTAAATGATTTATACATATATATATATATATATATATATATATATATTTGTGTTTTGGGACTAACCCTTATAATTTATGTTCAAACCAACTATTTTGGTTGTTTGGGTCACATTGGGCTCCAGTGCCCAAACGCGTAGTTGCAGCTCAAAGTGTAGATTAACTCAAGGAGGTGTACATGAACCTAATGTACGTACGTGGTTCGCTCTTTGTCATGACTCGTGAATTAAGTTGAGGTGTAAGGCTAATTTTAATTTTTGTTTGTTAATTTGGATTGTTTTGGTTGGGGTTCACGGACCGACCATTAATTATCGAAGTGTTTACAGTTAATTCGCTCACATCACAAAAGTTGTTTTAAATTAATGCTAGTCCTAAGAAGCTTTTGACAAACAGCTTTTTGGGCATAAACTTCCAAGAGCTGACGCTCCTTATTGTTGGTAGTTTGATTTGTACACTTATTTAATTATTGTTTTAAAAAGCTTTATTCGGAACGCAGTTGCATGCGGAGCTGATGGATGCTTGAGAATACTTGTCTTCTTTGTCTTTAATATGAGCTTGACTTTGATCGAGGTTGTTTGGCTAATAGCTCGATCTAACTATTAATTTCTTTCATTTCTGCATGCAGCTTCTTTCCATATATACCAGAAATTTGGTTCACATTGGATTTTCTGTTGATAATTAAGGTCTATATATATGCTCCAAATAGCTTTCGATTGCAGCAAAAGCTTTAAACTTTTTATTCCTACTGAAATATATATATATATATATATATATATATATATATATATATATATATATATATATATATATATATATATCCGACTGCTGTTTTTTTGGATTAGAGGGCTAGTGGGTATGGCATGATAATTATATGAAAGATATGTTAACAACTAGTGCAATTGAATTTTCGACTTAGATCCTTCCAATGTCAGCTGAATCTGATGCTCGCCTTTCTGAATCACCACTTCAAAGATGTGATCATTCAGCATTAATCACAACTTTTGTGTGATTTCCAATTACATCAGATGATACGCTAGCTTGAGAGATTCGCTCCTCCGATCTCCTTGTTTCAGCACGCGATGAACGCTTAGTCTACTTGCTATCAAAACCCTATGATGAGCAAGTCATTGATCATCTGATTAATTAAAAGTATTTATTCATGGTGCAATTGCTTTAGGGGCCCACATATTTTCATGCGTAGGAACTAGATGAAGGTTTGGGTCTTCAACTAATCCTCCATGCTTACATAAGAAGGCCCACTAATTTGTTGGTGTTGAATGTGTAACCGAAAGTTTAGAATGAGAGAATCAACCCCTACTTGGACCCATAATATTCCACCTAATTACCTTTGACTGATTTTTCTTTAGTGGAGAATCTGTGCTTAAAGAACTTAGCAGATAATTCCAATTTGAGTGCAAAAAAGTTAAGTAAAAACAATAGAAAAGAAGGAAAAGACTATATATATATATATATATATATATATATATATATATATATATATATATATATATATATATATATATATATATATATATATATAGGTGCCTCAAGGGCAGAGTAAGGTTGTGTCCTTACTCGTGACGAATCATTGTTGACAAATTAATCGGAAAATTCGTGATGCTTAAGATGTGCAATAGTACATGACTTTAGTTAACAAACTTTATTGTGCTTGACTATGGCAGTTTTTGTACCACTTAAACATTGAAAATCAGAAAGGTGTTTAAGGAATTAATACAGAATTAATTAACGTGTGCCAATTTTCTTCAAAAAAAATCTCAGTTTTTTTTATTACACACACACACACACACACACAAAAGAGGATCGAGGTTCACAGTTGCTAAGATTCATGCATGCAAGCCATTCAACCATTATTGTTATTATTTTGCCATTTGACGGAACAACAAGGATCAATTATTATCTGGTACTTACTTTCAATCAATTCAAGCTAGCACTCTATAAATCAAGTTAATTAAATTAAATTGAATTGCTCGCGGGCGCGATGAACATGAATAGGAATGCAACACAAAAGTCCAAAAAGGGTGAGCAGGGGCAAAATAGTCCGCAGCCGTCATTTTAAGTCACGCGGATCTCACTTTGGAGGGGAGGGGGGGGGTGGGGTGGGGGGTTCCCTGTTGTGAAAAGATGGAGCACATGGAAGAAGAGATCTTTTTTATTGCTGGGGTTTGCAGGACATGGCCGGTGCATGAGCATCATCAACACATAACACATATATTTATGTACAAAAGCTAACATCCCTAGTAGCCTCCAAAAGGGACACAACAAACACATTGCCCATGTGACCTTTCTTTCTCTTCCATCACTTCTCAATGTTTATGTCCAACCCAAAAAATTTAGGCATCAATATTCTTGTTATAAATTAATTTTTTATTTTTTTTTTTAAAAAAATGCTATCTGTATTTTCAAAAATAAGACATAATTAAATTATATATTTTATCCACTTAAAAATTTATATATATTTTTTATTTTTTTAATATCAATAAAAAATTATCGTAACATATTTTTAAATATATAAATACTGTAAATACAAGTTACAAATAAAAAGATAGAAGTGCTAAAATTAATTCTCTGCTCTTAAGAAAGAATTAAAAAGAGCATTTTAGAATATATATATATAGTAAAATTTAGTAAATGAATTAATGTTGATAAAAACATTTGTTAATATTAAATTTGAATACAATGACATTACTTGATTAATCTCTTAATTGATTCACTAATAAGATGTGTAGGAAGGTAAGTGGAGAGAGAGAGAGAGAGAGAGAGAGAGAGAGAGAGAGAATGTGGATAGAGCAAATGGTTGGACCTGGATAACAAAGTTAAAAGATGAGAGAAAAAAGGTCACATCTCGAGAGATGAGGAGGAGTTGGGTGGTGGTACAGCATATATTACTTTTTGGGAACAAGATCCGGGCGTTGCAGAGGTTGTTATCTTTGCACTCCCAACCCCCTAACAATTAATTTCCTTTCCACCCCTTGTCCTTTTGAAAAATTAATTAATAAGCGCAATAATATATATATTGTGCCAATTATAAAACGCTTGTGCACCACATTTCAGATAGAAGTAATAAATTGAAGCTAGTTACCTATTGAAAAAGAGTACCTCTGTTTTTCCTTTTTTTTATTGGGTTCTAAAATTTGTATTTGGCATGAGTTATAAATTGTTAAAGCTGGTCTATTTTACAAAAAATATTGATACCGAATTTAATAAACAATTTATTTTTTTTTTATTCTAATGTGTTTTGCCATCATAGTAATTTTTTAAATATCATAAAATGTGGCTAAATTAGTTTAAGAAATATAAAAAGAGAGAATCTAAAAAATCTCTAACTAAATAGCAAAATAAAATTTAAAAAAAACGGTAAGTAAGATCTCAAATTTAAATTTTAATTATTTTTTTATTTTCAGCTGAATTTATCTTTCTGAAAAATAAACGAAACGAATAGTTTATTATTTTTATATTAAAAAAAAATAATATCAAAATAAGTTAAAATTATTTTTTGACTATAATAACGAATAACCAGATAGGTAAATTAGCATTAAATAGGATCCAAAATATCATGTGTAACTACTAATGTGGTTTGTCCTTCTCTCTCATGCTCTCCACAACTTAAAAAAAAAAGAGTTGACATTCTTTCTTAATGGCACAATGGGAACTAGCCACCGAGTCTCTAGTTACTAGCTAGCTGTTTATATCTTAAAACAACTCGACACTATTTTTGCGTACAGCTATAATATATTTTTGTAATGCAAATTTTTCGTTGGAATTATTTATCTGTAAAAAATTGAAGGAGTTATTATTATTTGGTGAAAATGATTAATTACAGGGGGTGTTGTTGTACACGTTGGCAACTCAGGCTCCGGTGTTTCAGGGGCAGTTTGGTAATTAGAGTAATAGGACAAAAAATGTCTGAGAGGATGGAACATTGGGGGAGGGGGACGGGAGGGGACGGGTGTGGGGCCCGCATTTGGAGAGAGGGGGGGTTGTGTGTGTGTGTGTATGTGTGTGTGTGTGTGTGTGTGTGGGGACAGGAGATATAAAGCGTAAACGTAAATGATTGGATGCCACGTGTCACGGCGGATGATTTGACCACAACTGGGCCCCACCCGCTTTCGCGCCGGCTCACGAACCGCGACGCGTCACTCCGTCGATTGCGTGGACGGAAGCCACCCATTGGTGGGCCCGTACTGGGCCGGGCCCACATAATTATCCCTGATCTCACCCGTCCATTTCAGTAGCTGAGTAGAGTTGGGCCCACCGCAGCCCAAATATAAATGACCAATTACCGCCTCGAGTAGAAAGCGCTAATGCGCTATTGCTTTTAGCACCCTTTTTTTTTTTTCCTATTATTATTATTATTATTATTATTATTATTATTATTATTATTATTATTAAGGAGAAATTGGTACCTGGACCAGGTTCACCATGTTCCGCTCTCCTAAAACTAACTGCCATGTTATCCTATAAACACATAGTATTCGGATAATAATTCCTAAATATTTGTTACATAATACTAAAAAAACTCTTCAGAATATCATGTCAAAAATATCCAAGAGAAATTTTTTTTTTTTTTTTAAAAAAAAGGAAAAGAAAAAAAAACACAAATAATAATTTTTGTGATTTGACTAGCAACTACATTAATGAGTGGAGGTGGAGGAAGCTTTCAATATCTTATAAAATTTGAGCCCCAAAAATATAAAGTTCTTTTCTTACAATTTTATGAAACTACTGAATAGGCAGATAATAGAGCTGTCATTTCTAACAATAGTTTTGGATATTGTGGTGGACCTAGTCCACGCAGTAGTTTCCCCTCTTGGGAGGTGGAAAAAAGGCTCGCGCTGCTACTGTTAAGTGATGTTGAATTTCGTTATTGAATCATTTTGCTACAAATAGGAAGAAAAAGATTCGGAGAATATTCTTGCGTGTATAATAGTTTTGATTTATTCGTTTGTTTGGAGTATATTCACCAGGTTGAGAGGGCAAGCACTCTTTTCCTATTTATAGCAATAAATATGGGAGGGGTATATATAAATATACACCTATTTAAGGGATATATATATCTTACACCCTATTTTATTCTGAGATGAGGTGAATTTCACTCGTCACTCGATGTGACGAGTAGAATAATACCCACCTCAGGATGGGGTGAGGTGTAGGATGTACACCCCTAAAGGGGTGTACACCTAGCATCCCTCATATGGGATTGGATTTAATGATGGTACACGGAATAGTGTTTAAACAGTATATAAGTTTGCATATGCTACCTATGGGAAAAAGAAAAGAAGAGTAAATACATTCAACTTTTTTTAAAGATAATTTTATAAATTTTTAAAATTTATAAAATAATTCAATTTAAATTTTTTTAACAAATCTAATCCTATTTTTGCTGCTGAAGGCGATGAACTATTCACCGTCTTTAGTATATATGCTGAAGGCGGTAAATCATTCACCGCCTTCAGTATACATTCACCGCCTTCAGCACATTCTCCAGCACTTAGCAAAATTTCGCTAAGTCCTGGGGAATTAGCTTGTGTAGTTGTTGTTCTAAACCCGCTGAATCGTTCCGCGCCTTTAATATAATGAAGAAAACGCTGAACAATTCAACGTCTTTAATACAATAAAGAAGACGCTGAACAACTCAACGTCTTTAGCATTACACTAAAGACGCTAAACGATTCAACGCCTTTAGCATAAACGCTAAAGACGCTGAATCATTCAGCGCCTTCTTCACAAACAAAACCTCGCACGGCATAGTGCCCTCCTCACTTTCCCCTCTTCACAATCGCACAGTATTCCCCCACTCTGTCACTCCCCGGGGTCGAAGCTGCGACCCGGGCCCGCCAACAGATCCGCCGCCCATACGGGAAGCCCCGTATAGACGAAGCGTCTAACCTGCAAAAAAAATGATACCATAGCTATACAGATATCAGAGCTGAAAAGTAAACTACTGAAATAAGAAATAATACAACTGTCAAATAGTAGAAGTCTGAACCTCACTACAAAAGTCTCTCAAAATAAAACTCTCAAAAGTAACTAACTACTAAAATCCAACATACTGTACTATTAAGCTCCAAAAAAGGGTACCGCTATACTTCAAGGATGGGTAGGGAACTAGCTCGCGACTCCCTCACCTCGATCAGCAACAAAAGGATCAGCAACTGGAGCAGCAGGAACTGGATAAAGGGTCCCTAGGGAAAGACACCACAGCGGGTGTGATAACTACATCCCACAGTAGTTCTCAGTGGGTACCGCTACCAAGCCCGACGGTCTGCCCACTAAGTCTACTAGAGGCATAAGATAACAGGAAACTGTAATAATAAAAAGATAAGCTGGAAAGAGTCTACAGCTATCATGCCTCTATCTACAATGCTCAAAGGGTGATACAGATGAAAATGATGCATCGACTCTAACCCAAGTACTCAATCAACCCAATCACAGTGACTGCCACATAGGGTCCAGTCAAACCTGCGCCCACCTACTGCCATTACATCCACGGAGGACTGGACTTACGTAGGGTGTCCGTGACTGCCAAAACTGGCCCAGCCAGAGGGACTGCGTCGACAAGTCGTGATAGCAAAGTAACAGGCCCAGCTCCGGAGCGGCCCTCGAGGGGCGCGACCCCACCGAGGAAAGTATCAGCGCATCTCTGTCGAGCTCAATATGGCTCATGGAGGCAATAGTCCATATCCATGATCAACAAGATCGACAGTATCCAAATCACATCTCTAACTCACTGGCTGGAAATACTCGACAGCCGGGACCACCGTCAACCCGACGGCTCCCACAACAGGACATCAACCCAACATGCTAACTCATTAACAGGATATAATTCACAGCTGACAACAATGAAGGGTATGGGAATCCCGAAAAACTAGAACCTACAACCCAAATCAAACAAGAACAGGCTCTAGGCATAGCCTCTCGTCGTTCTCGACCCACAGAAAAAGGCAGCCCTTAGAATTCAAACCACTCGAATCCTCTCGAGTGAGGAAGTTTACAGGAAAAATGTGACATTTATTACTGAAAACCATTTTAATTTGAGGAAAATCTATTTTTAATAATTTTTAGTTCTTTTAAGAAAAACAGTCAGAAAACAAGTATATTCCCAAATCCCGAAGGGCTAATGCCTTCGTCCAATCAGACAAGAACAGACTCCGGCGACCCTTCGATGTTTGGAAGAAAAATATTGGCGGACTAAAATCATGTGTGTCCAAAAAGGTTCTGGATTCAAGGTCCTGCTATCACTAACACACCACTGCTGCGAACACAGTGGCGACACATAAAACAGAAAAACAGACATCCCGGGACCATCGTTTACCCAAACGGCTCTCGCCACAGATATAATACCAGCTACATCTACCGGACTCCACTCTGCCCCCAAGCACGAGTGTAACATGCATCCCACACTAAAAGAAATCCCGACCACTCGACCCACTACCTGGGCGAGGTAACACTATGTCCAGGAATAGAATAAGAAGTGTGGATGTCTAAAGCATAAATAAACCTAGCCCAAGTGAGGGTTTTCTACTGGTCTGGTTACACATGCAACATATGACAGGGTGTTAGGTCAAGTTCCAATAGTGGTACTTAAGTTAACACAGATAGGAAGCATACATCAACATGACCATGATAACAACGCGAGAACATCCTCTCTATATCTAACATGCTTCCTAACACATCTAACAATCATGTATGATTTACTACACGATAGAATTAATGAATAGTGCACCGATTTTGGAGACGAAGCAACCCACCTGAAGCGCGCGTCAACCAAGATCAAAAAATAGGCTGAAACTGAACGGGGATAATCCTCGGATTTCCACAATTCCAATGGGTCCCAAAAGACCCAAAGACACCTCCTGGGTACAAAGACATAGTCCAAACATTGCAATCAACACAAAATTTCAAGTTTACAAACTGCTGAAAAAATCAGTCCTGAAAATGCTTAAATACCACCTGCGAGATAATCTCCAAAAATTCCAATAAAAATACGACGGCGATCCTCGCGAAGAGTAGATGTCGATCGAGTCCTCACATGTCGAAATCCGTGTAGTAACCGCCTTTTATTTTGAAAATTTATTACTTCTTTTTAGTAGTCCGGCGGAGGGGTTTAATTGTGCATTTTTTTCTGGAGAGACCGTCGGGGCTCGCGAGTATTTTTAGGTGTTAGAGCTCGCGAAACGGGGAACGGTGGCGCGATCGGATTCGAATTTCGACCCCGGGATCTCCGAGAATAAATTTTTGAAAGTTGCTAGCAGTTCCGGGTGCATCAAAAGGCGTGTGGGCGATTGACACGCTTTTTGAGGTAAATTGGACCGCCGGTTCTTTTATTGCGACTTTTAGGGTTTTAGGGTTTTTTTTTTTTTCTTCTCTGTCGTGCGTTAGGGTTTTTCTGAAAAGTGCGGGAGAAACCCCAATTCTCATACCTTCTTCCCACCATCCGACGTTTGGCGGGAAGAACCGAGGCGACGAGAACGGGACGATCCTCCTTCCTCCTCCCTTACCGGCGAAACCGAGGTGCGTGGTTGTTTTCTTTTTCGGTTCTTCGTTACTTTCCTTACTGCGAGAAGGGGAGGGGTTCACGGTTCGGCCGCCGCCACCGCCGCCGCAGGGCACCGAACGCGCGCGCGGGGGGGAAGCCACCCGCACGCAGGGCACCCGCGCGGGGCCGCCCGCGCATGCGGGGCGCCCGCGCGGTGTCTGGCGCCGCTCGGGGTCGCCCGCGCATGTGGGCAGCGCACCCGCGCGGGCCGGGCGCCGCGCGGGGCCGGGCGCAGCGCGGGGCCGCCCGCAGGCGGGGCGCCCGCGCGGGGTTTGGCGCGGCGCGGGGCCGCCCCCGCATGCGGGCAGCGCGCCCGAGTGGTCCGGGCGCCGCGCAGGGCCGCCCGCAGGCGGGGCTCCCGCGCGGGGTCTTGCTGCGCGCCGGGCCGCCCGCGCATGAGGGCAGCGTGCCCGCGTGCGCTGGGCGCCGCGCGGGGCCGCCCGCGCATGCGGGCAGCGCGCCCGCGCGGGCCGGGCGCCACGCGGGGCCGCCCGCCGGCGGGGCGCCCGCGCGGGGTCTGGCGCCGCGCGGGGCCGCCCGCGCATGCGGGCAGCGCACCCGCGCGTGCCGGGCGCCGCGCGGGGCCGCCCGCAGGCGGGGGCGCCCGCGCCTGCGGGCAGCGCGCCGCGCGGGGCCGTGGGGCCGCACGCGCATGTGGGCAGCGCGCCCGCGCTGGGTCGTCCGCGCATTGTTCCCGGCCCGGGCCCCCGCCGCCGCCGTCGGACCCGAAGGCCGCGTTCCGCAACTGACCCGGACGATTTCTTTTCCTTCGTTTGTGTTCTTCGTGGGTACTGACTTCTCCTCGGGGGACTGTGTAGGTTCGGGGAGCGCGCCAAGACGCGGAGGAACCGAGCAATGACCGTTACGCAAAAAGGTGGGTTTTCGTGCTGAGGTTTAGGGTCAGGATTCGAAAACTGTAAATATTTTCAATTACCCTCTAACTGTGCTAATAATTGGTGATCTCTATGGTTCATTACTATCGGTTTCTAACTGTGCTAATAATTGGTGATATCTATGGTTCGTTACTATCGGTTTTGTCTTGTGTACTTGGTTACATGCTCGAGGCTGCAGCACACGCACCCATGGTTTGGCCACCGCAAGGGTGCGCTTTTTCGAAAAAGTGGTCTATGACCCGTGTTACCCCACGAGGTGACGTAGTGGGGGGCTTTGAGGCGCCAAGGTGTGAGCGGTTCGACCCGTCGAGGTAGGTGCTCGGCGTGGTTTACCGAGGTAGGTGCTCGGTTGGGTTGCCGGGGCAGGTGCCCGGATTAGGTTATGCAGGGGTTGTGGTTTGCCCTTTTGGGAGGGCGGTTGCTCCGGATAGTTCTCACGGTCTGCTCTATTTACATTTTTCCTGCATTACTTTTTATATATTGTGTCGCTGACTTCCCACTCCGTGACAGGTTCCTTCAGGGGTGAGAGCTAGGGCGACGGTGAGGCCGTGGCAGGAGCACTTGGGTCCTTCGAGGCCATAGACTGTATTTACCTGTTTCTTTCGCATTTCATTTCCTATTAGTAGTCTACTGTGTGGTTCGCGATACCCTTGTGGGGTCGGTGTGGATGTTGGGATGTTTTTCACTTAGTTATGTGGATGAGTGATTTATTCTTCTCCTGTTTGGCCATTTTCGAACTACAAAAGAAAAAGAAAAGTCATTGCGAAAACTGTTTTAAAAATCTGGGTGTCGTGTGGGCACCGTTTTAAAAACCTGTGGATTTATGAATTTCGAAAATTGTTTTAGAAACCTGGGTGCCGTGTGGGCACCGCTTTCAAAACTTGTGGTTTATCCTTTCAAATCAATCGGCCTCGAGAACTCTGTAGTCTTGTACTTTCATGTTAGTAAACTGTTATGATTAAATGGTTGTAATAGCTGCGACGCCGTGCATATACAGAGGAGACTCTGCCCGTTTGCGGGGTGAATCTGTGTATGCGGCGGGTCTGGGCGCGCACCGGGGAGAAAGGACTTTAAAAAAAAATGTATACCCAAAATTCATACTTTCCGTTTGTTGCCTTCCGTTTAATAAAACCCCCGGGGCGTGACAATCCGATACCCGAGTGCAGAGATAAAAATCCGACAAGCCTCCGCTGTCCAGAAAAACCACCAGGAGAAAAGAGGTTCAAAGATGCCTCGTAAACCGTGCCAAGAACTCAAAATGAAGCAAGGTGATCAACACGGAAATCGAAGGCCAACATCTCAAGAAACCGATGCCGTAAAAATTGTCCAAAAATTTCTTCGGAGTAGCTCTATGGACCTCGTGGACCGAAATGCGACGGAAATGGGCCACCGAAGAAGAAACGTCGCACTGCGCCAAGATGCCAAAGTCGTCGATGCCGCTCCGTCCAAAAATTTCGAAACTCCTTTGCAAGATGCAGCACAAGAAAAGGAACAACTTCACTTGAGGGCTCAGTCACAAAAGGGCTCGGGAAAAAAGTCCAAAGGCTCAAGAAAGGGGGCTATTTATAGCCCAAGCCCACCAAGGAAGGGGTTCGGATTCGGGCGCTGGATTCGGGCGCCCGAATCGGGCCCAAGCCCAACACTGTGCGCGCCCGAAACCTTCTCGGCGCGCCACGTCATCCGCTCCGCGCCCCGCGCGCTCGGCGCACGCGCGCCGCGTGGCGACACGGTCCACGGCGGGAACCGTGGGCCGCGGTTCACGGCAGCCCAGCCGGGTCGCTGCGCCGCGAAGATCCGGATGACGCGGCCCAGCCGGGTCACAATTCACACTACAAAAGCTCTGCGAAGATCCGGATCATCACACACTCCCCCTCTCCCTCTCTCTCCACGCGTTTCTTTGCCGTCGCCACCAACACCCGTCGCCGTCGCCGGAGCCTGCCGTCGCCGTCGGCATAGCAGGTTGCCTCATTTCCCTCTCCCTCTCTCTTACTGTCCCCATCTCTCTCTCTAACTAAAAGAGAGATCCCTCCCCCTCTCTATCTCTCTCTCTCTATCTCGTACTCTCTCTACTACTGTTCTCTCACTGTGAGAGATCTCATGGTGAGAGAAGAGAGAGATCACTGTCCCTCTCTCTCTCTAACTAAGAGAGAGATCTTTCCCTCTCTCTCTCTCACTAGCCCTCTCCTTCTCTCTCTATCTCACACACTCTCTCTCACCGTGAGATCTCATAGTGAGAGCTTCTCTCTCACTGTGAGCTCTCACAGTGAGAGAACAATGAGAGATAGATTCACTGTGAGATATCTCAGTGAGATCTCTCACTGTCCCTCTCGAGCTCACAGTGAGATGACCGCCATTGTCCCTCTCTTTCTCTCAAACTGAGAGAGAGCTCTCACAGTGAGAGATTTCACTGTGAGATATCTCACAGTGAGAGAGAACTCATAGTGAGATCTCTCACAGTGAGAGTATTCTCACGCTCTCACTATCTCTATCTCTCACAGTGAGAGATCTCAAATCGGGAGAGGATACTCTCACGGTCCCTCTCAGAATTATAGTATAATAATTTTATAAATTAATATTTTTTTTTGTAGTTAACATGGCTAATCGTCGCATGCCACTAAATGTTCATTGGGATGGACAGTTAGTTATGGATGAGAATGATCCAAAATATATCGACGGTCGAAAAAAATTACTCGCGATACGTTCCGATCCTATATGAAGAAATAAATGTCGTCCACGATCTACACGTATTCGTAATATAATGGACGAGGGGGGTGGCCAACGAGGAAAATGCTCGATTTGTAAACAAGCAGGACAACCAGGCAACTATAGGAGCACGTGTCCACAAAACATAGAAAGAGTGCAACAAGGACGTTGGCGTATGACTTCCACAATTTTATTTATGTTGTCTTAATATTTTACTTTTTTTAGCTATTATGTTACTAATATCTAGATTACATATTGCAGATGACAGATCACAAGGACGCGGGACCAATTGATCCGTCGGTCCTATTAGAGTAGCATCTTCATATGTCAGCATTTATTAGGACTGAGGTAAAAGTTATAGAATTTTATTTGATATTTATCGTAATATAAATGAGCTGAATTGATATAAGAGCTAACTATATTTTTTTGCATCAAAGGGATATCGTGCTGTGCAGTTTTCATAGTATGGGCGCAAGCTCAACCAGTGGGAGCTTGACCATCCAGTTGTACTAGATCTACTCCGACAGTCTGGATTTTACGGGGTAGCATGAATGAGACGCGTGCAGCTGGATCAGGCTTTACTAGCCGCCCTTTTCGAGAGGTGGGGACCGGAGACCCAGATGTTCCACTTTTGCAATGGTGAGATGATCGTCACACTACAGAATGTGGCGGTTATTTCTGGTCTCCGTGTCGACGGTCCGCCAGTGACGGGAACTGCACTGCAAGACTTGGAGGCTCTATGCGAGGCATTGTTGGGAGCTATGCCCGACGATATCACAGGGTCGCAAATACATCTAGCGTGGTTATATAAGCAGTATGGCCATATACATCTAGATGCCCCTGCAAGAGTAGTGGCAGCTACAGCCCGTGCATATATGTTATATCAAATCGGTTGTACTTTGTTTCCCAACCCCACTAGACACAGAGTTCACCTAAAGTGGCTACCTTTTTTGGCTGATTTTGATATCTGCGGGCTTATGCCTGGGGTCCAGCTACCTTGGCATATCTATATCGAGCGCCAGGACCTACTTCACTGAACGGGAAGGCCGAATGTTGTTGTTTTGAGACCCTATTACAGTTATAATATCTAATATTTTAATTTCAGTATTATATTAATATATTGGTATTTAATATTTTATTTATTATATTAAGCCGTTTGTGTTAATTTTTAGATTTGGGCTTGGGACCACATTCATATCGGCCGACCTACAAGCGTCCTAGCGCTACTCGATATAGTAGATCTCTGGATTGCCGGTAAGACATTTATTTGATATAGTAGATTTTTGTATTTCAAATGTAATTGCAGCTAATATATGTATTTTATAATTTAGATGGCCAACGCTGGAGGACTACGCTTTGGAGCCAATGTCAGGACCACTAACATTGAGTTTTATAAAGATGAGTAGGATCAGCAGAGAGAGACGCAGGTATATAGATATTTTATTCAATACTTTAAATATATTTTTTCTAAATATTTTTATATTAACTGATCATTTTGTGTTATTAATAGGTTATATGGATGTCGTACACAAATGAGATTTTAGCCGCATTACCAGACTTCTGTGTACAGGGCTCGCAAGTCTAGCGTTCAAGAACAGTCATCATCTGCTTTCATATTGTAGAGATGCGTGTACCAGACCAAGTCCTGCGGCAGTTCGGTCTTCTCCAGCATATAACTCTCAATGTGGAGTCCATCCGATGTATGACATCATGTGGGCGTCCGGATGAGGATTGGATTGCATTTCACCCTGCACACATTAAGAGGTGGTCTGAGAGATTACATCACATTGTTGATCAGCTCCCGACTGCTGGTGAGGACCCACTGCAGGCGGCATCCATATACATGCAATGGTACTGAACGATTACGAGAAGATGGATATATCGATCGTCCAGTACAGCGTTCTCCGATGGCTTTTCATCCTCGTGTGCATATAGAGAGGGCATTGGTATTATATATATATATATATATATATATATATATATATATATATATATATATATATATATATATATATATATATATATATATATATATATATATATATATATATATATATATATATATATATATATATATAACATATTTTATATATTTCTTATAAATTTAATTTATAAATTAAAATGCAGGCCGACATACTACAACAGATAGCTTCATATCGAGTCATCAACTACCTTCATATCATCAGAAATTTCAAATTAAGTCTTCAAATTCAAATTAACTAACAATTTACGTCCTTTCAGGTGTCACGATCTCCATCTCCTCCTATTCAGGCCGCCACGATATTTTCTTCGACGTCAGTGTCACTCCCGCCACCAGTATCACGGACATCTTTTACTTCTACATATTCACGTCGTCGTCCCTCGTCATCATCGTCACAGGAGATCCAGCATATTCCAGAGCATGATGAGGGCGGTATTATCGAGGAGCTTGATCAGGCGGCAGCCGTCGAGCCTTTCGATGATATACCGATTATTGATTTTGTTGTTCCTCGTGGGCGTGGGCGAGGGCGAGGGCGTGGACGCGGACGTGGACGAGGACGAGGACGTCGAGGGAGAGGTCGAGTTCAATATTGAGTTTTAACTCAATATTGAGTTACTATTCATATATTTAGTTACTATTCATATTTTGAGTTTGTATTAAACTTATTTTTGTGATATAAAACTTATTTTTGCGATATTGATCTTTTTTTGTTACTCATCTGAATGTTGTGAATCTTATTGTACAATCTGATTTTGTATTGTGGCTTTTGGTTTAAAATCTGTATGTTGTTCACTTTATTGTACAAAATTTTATTTTTTTGACTTAAAAAGGTTATGCTGGCGAGTGGCTGTGCCAAAGGCGCTAAACGCTAAAGACGTTGAATAATTCAGCGCCTTTAGCGTTTACGCTAAATGCGTTAAATCATTCGGCACCTTTTAGCATAAAGGTTAAAGGCGCTGAACGATTCAGCACTTTTAGTATTTATGCTAAAGACGCTGAATCGTTCAGCGCCTTATACATTATACCAAAGGCCCTGAGGACTTAACCAATTTTTGCAAAGATTGACGGCCATGGAGTATACACTGAAGACGGTGAATTATTCACCGTCTTCATTAAATATGGAGAAAGCAGTGAATGATTCACCACCTCCATATATTATATATAGAGAAGACGGTGAATGATCCACTGCCTTCATAGGGTTATTATGATTCACCGCCTTCAGCGTATGCACCGAAGGCGGTGAACGATTCACCGCCTTCAGGCAACAACACCAACATTGCTGCAAAAATAAAATTAGTTTTACAAAAAAAAATTGAGAGGGCTAGTTTGTAAAATTTAAAAAAATTTAGAGTTAATTTTTTAAAAAAAACCAAATAGATCTGTCCAAAAACTACATGGATGAAAACAATAGGTACAATGTTGTTTTATATAATAGCACAATTCAAATAACATATTATACAAATAAGATGGGACTATATAGTAGAGCTAAATATAGCTTTGGAATGCTCGTGAATAATGTTGAATATAAACATAAAAGTTATTGATTTATCATTGGTTAGTGTTTTATGCGGAAGTTCACGGTGAAAAAGAGAGTTTCAGCATTGATTTCTTTGTAAAACTAACAAGCTATTTAATAACACAATACCTAGTTAGTGCGATCCAATTCGTCGTGGAATAATCAATTTTTGCTTCTTTTTTTTTAAAATTTAGACATGCTTAAATGTTAGTTTAAATTACGAACCCCAAAAGACACAAAACTCAAAAGGGTACTGTGATGATCCGGATTTCTCCAGTAACTGTTGTAGCCTTAACAGTGACAATAGAAGGCTTATATGGTGTAATGGAGCTTGTAGTGACGAAATTGGACCTCAGAAATGGATCTGGCGCGAAAAACGGAGCAAGTGGGCTTTTCCGGGGGCTTTCGGCAAAATTTCGGATGAGAATTTGAAGAATCGGACGGCGGATTTGGACTCAGCGCGCGAAAACGATCAAAATGGCATATTTACTTTATTTTTTCGACACTGGGTTACTGTTCATGTCGGAATTACTGTTCCGGCCGCCGGAAACACTGTTCCGGCGACCGGCGGCAGGCGGCAGACGTCGGCGCACGGCGGAGCAAGGCGGCGCAGGGGCGGAGCAGGGCCGCGGGCAGCGCGGGCAGGCGTGGGCAGGCGCGGGGTCCACAGAATAGGCGTGCACCGGGTGCACCGAAGACTCAGAAGGCCACGTGGCAGCCTCTGATTGGTCCGGCGGCGTCAAGGGTGGCGGCTTGTCCCTGACACGTGGAGCGCTGTGATTGGCCGACAGGATCCGGAAGACCCGGCGCGTGGACCGGGCTCGTGCGCCCCGTGGACCACGTGGGACACGTGGCGGCTGTTCATTGGCGGGCGCACGGCCGCCCACGTGTGCCGGGCGCGTGAGAAACGTGGGCGGCGGGGGACACGTGGCGCAATTTTATTGGCCCGTACGGATGTTTCCTGTTTTGTGAGGTGTGGCGCTGTCTGATTGGCTGGTTTCGGTGTTTTGTGTTCGGGCCCGGATTCTTTGAGGAGCCCGAATAGTAAATTGGCCCATTATAAATACCCCTCCCTCTCTCTTTGCATATTCCGAGTTTTAGAGAGAGAAAATGAGAGTGAGCCCTTAATGAAAGTTTTTCATTTCTCTGTCCTCTATCTACCATAGAAATTTCAGAATTTTTGAAGTTCCCGACAGAGAGATATCTGCGACGCATTACACTCTGACGTTTCTCCTTTTTCGGCCCGTTATCGTCGGAGTTCAGTCGGAAAATTCCTGTGCGCTAACCAGGAGGAATTTTTGAACGATTTCTGTGACAGCGCGACCGTAAGAGGTAAGGCTTAATTTTCCGTGTTGATCGGTTCACCTCATTTCGCACTTTTGGCACGGTTCCCGAGGCATCTTTGACCCTCCTTTTTGCTGTGGTACTTTCTGGACAGCAGTAACTTCTCCGAATTATATCTGGAGCTAGGAGCATCGGATTAAGGCGTTTAAGTAGTCGATTTCGATCTACTTGTCGCGAGGAACGCAACCGTAATTTTTCTGGATTTTTCAGAGCACTGTACAGAGGTGAAAATCCCTTCTTTTTGTGCTGTTTGGAAAAACAGCAAAGGCTGTATTTTTGGGATTTGTGTTTACTCTGGGTGTATTATTCTGTACAGTTGTGCACTGTTCTTGACGAGTTGCGGGTATAGAGGACTGTGGACAGTAAGGAGACCTTTCTGGGTGTGGATCACGCTTTTCGAGGTGGGTGGTTGTTGCTTACCTCACTTCTGACTATCTCACTAGGAGTATTAGAGATCCCCTATTTTAAACTGGTAATCGGTATTTTAATTGTGAATTGCATGAGTAAACCCCACAAATTATATGACGGCTTATTTATATTAAATTAGGACACTGTTGTTGGGACAAAGGCTATATCATAATCTCGCATGCAAAATGACTTACTATGTTGGGACATTTAAGCCATCCTTTTCTAAATAAATATCAAACACTTTTCTTCAGTTTTAAAAGAGGACAATTGCATGCTTGTATGGACATCTAGATAGACCACTATTTATTGCTACACTATTATTGGGACTTGACTTAGGAGAAACCATGTTTTATTATTCTCCTTTGCATTCAGATGCATGTTGCTCAAGTTTGAGCAGGGTTTTGGGGTAGTGTAGTTGAGGCCATCGAGTCTGGGACAGGTTAGACTCGATTATGGGTTGTGGGGCATTGTGGTATCCGCGGACATCAGGCGGTTGGCCAGATGTTGATTACTTTATCAGGCTTTGGACTTATGGGGTATTGCGGCAACCGCGGACGTTAGGCGGTTGACCGGATGTCGATCTTTGCATCAGATTGGGGATCGAGCTTTTTGCTAGTGGATGGAGTTTCCCACTTATTGAGTACTATTGCATCAGATTGGGAATTAGCTTTTCTTTAGTGGATGGGTTTTCCCACTTTGATCAGAGTCATGATCCAGTCCTGCTGTTTTATGATACTTATGATTACTGGTTACTGAGATACTTTACTCGTGTGGGTCGCTCCCCTCGAGTGCCACTCCGGAGTGCGCGACAGGCAGGCTTTGAGTCCTTGAGACTCCATTTTACATCGGTGTTATGCGTGGGCTGGCATACCCGATACGGTAGGCACAGCAGGCAGTACCAGTTTTTACTGGTGATTAGATTGGGTTTATCCAGGCAGGCAGGGTAGATACTGATGCATACTTACAGTCATTTCCTTCGGCATGGCATTTAGAGGCATAGTAGTGGTAGTTTCCTCTTTATCAGCAGCCTTTATAGCTTACCATTGTCATTTCCTTTTGCCTCTAGTAGTCCTAGTGGGTGCGTCAGCATTTGAGGTTTTACCCACTAGGGGAGGCTACTGGTTTATCTAGTAGTTCTCACCCCCATTGTTGTTTCCTGTCTCTTCTTCTTTGTGTTGCAGAGTCGTCTGCAGGAGCTGCTAGGCCATCGGCAGCTGATCGAGGTAAGGGGATCGCTGAGTAGATAGATCTCCTGTGAGATTGAGTTGTTGTTAGACAGATGTTGTACCCTTTACTCAGACTGATGTATTTTTCTTATTTTGGGTCTGGCTTTGGCCAGCAGGTTGTACTATTTTGGTGAGTTGAGAGATTATTGTATTTATTACAGCTTTGTTATTATTCCAGTCTGAGATACTATGTGGTTCTTCTATTTCAGCTCTGTATTATGCTCTTTTATTGTTTATATTATACATGAGCAGGTTACCAGCGCTTCGTGTACGCGGGAAATTCCGTGTGCACGGCGGATCTGTAGACGGACCCGGGTTTTGGTTTACACCCAGGGCGTGACAGATTAAGTTGGTATCAGAGCTTAGGGATAGGTCAGTTGGGACTTAGGAAACCCTAGGCTTTTGGCAGACCCTAGGAAGATAGGGCGCGAGAGACGAGACGTTTTGCGAAAGTCGTTGATTTATTGTTTGACTCTTCTAGTGAGTGAAGAGGGATCGACATACCCAATTTCTGGTGAACAGTTATGTTGGCTGCAGACAACATAAAGTCACAGAAATAGGGGGATGTCTTTGACTTTCGCTAGATTGGGTCGTGCGGGATTGTGTTATTGATTCGAGGTTTCTTGTGGCAGGATGCCTCCGCGACGCAGGATGTTGACGCGTTCTCAACCTTCTTCCCCTGAGCCCGAGCAGGAGGTGTCACGCCCCGAGTCCGCCAATTTGTACGGTTCGGGCACGCCAACAGACCCGCCAATCGGGTATGACCTTTCACTACCCGAAAGGAACGGTAACATCCATAATCATACAACAAGTATATGCGGAAGCTCAATATCAGAGTGCTGAAAATCACTATAAATTTGAACTTTCATTTTATAAACAAACAGTTTAAGCGTGCTTGTGACACCCCTGGAATTTGGATTAGTCCTCTATATAAATGATATAATAGGACTAAATCTCTAACCCGGCTATAGCATTTTGGATGGTAGCAAGATCCAAAAGGAACATGAGAGTTAAGCGTGCTAGAGCTAGAGTAGTTCTAGGATGGGTGACCCCCTGGGAAGTGGGGCGTCACAGTGCTAGAGCTAGAGTAGTTCTAGGATGGGTGACCCCCTGGGAAGTGGGGCGTCACAGTTGGTATCGGAGCCATTCAGCAGCCGGAAATGTGAGATGAGTCTCGGCTGAGCTAGGGTTATATAGCGGGTAGAGCGAGGCTCCCCGGCTAATGACCGTTGTGAGTGGAGTGCAGCTCCTCACAAGGTCGGCTAAGGCTAGCGAGACGAGTCTCACATCGTCTGGTGCTTGTGAGTGTGCTTGAGCCTGACGTGGACGTCAAGGCTTAAAGGGGGGAAGAATGTGACACCCCCGGAATTTGGATTAGTCCTCTATATAAATGATATAATAGGACTAAATCTCTCACCCGGCTATAGCATTTTGGATGGTAGCAAGATCCAAGAGGAACATGAGAGTTAAGCGTGCTAGAGCTAGAGTAGTTCTAGGATGGGTGACCCCCTGGGAAGTGGGGCGTCACAGGAGGAGTCCGGGCAAGGCCAGCAGAATGAGGTGCAGGAGCTACAGGCTCAGATGGCTCAGATGTCGGAGGCTGTTCGGCGTCAGGAGGAGGCCATGGGTCGGCTGACGCAGATGTTAGAGCAGAGGGCGTAGCCTGTTGTAGCACCCCCGGAGAGTTCTCCCGTACCATCATCCCCTGCTGTGGCTCCCCCAGTTGTACCAGTGACCCCAGCATCCCCTGTTGCTCGGGGTACTGGTAGACAGCCGTCTGGGTTGACGGGACCTCTGACCTCGGCAGAGCAGCGGGAGATGGTCGATTTGTTGATGAGGTTTCGCCAGTTTGACCCACCCCATTTCTCGGGGCAGAGTGCAGAGCCGTGGGAGGCAGAGTCGTGGATCACGGCGATGGAGCGACGTTTTGAGACATTGTTCATCAATGAGCGATACCAGGTGTTATTGGCGACGAACTTTTTGGAGCGCAACGCCGAGGCTTGGTGGCGGCGTGTTCGACCGGCTGGTCCGCCTGGGGCTCAGCTCCTGACCTGGGCGGAGTTCCGCAGTCTCCTTCTTGGGGCTTTCTTCCCGGAAAGCGTCCGGCAGAGGTTGGAGGAGCAGTTGAGAAACCTTCGCCAGGGAGATCGGCCCGTGCACGAGTATATTGCGAATTTCAATCAGTTGCTGGCGTGTGTACCGAACGTGGCCAGAGATGAGGCGCACCGGATTTACATGTTCGAGCGAGGGTTGCGCCGGGACCTTTTTCAACTGGTTCGCTCGCGTAGGTTGCAGACCTTGAAGGCCTCGATGGAGCAGGCGCTCTATGTGGAATGCGGGGAGGTAGTAATGGAGGAGGTAGCTCCAGCTCCCGTAGTGATCCCGGGGGCGAAGCGCCCAGCACCGGATGATGGAGGACGGGCTCATTCTTGGAGGCCGCCACGACCGCCACGGCCTCAGTTTTCCAGCCGTGGGCGTTCTGAGCGGCGAGGGCATGGTGGATCCCAGAGGCCACCGCAGCAGCAGCAGAAGCCGCAGTCGAGACAGCATAAGTCTCAGCAGCAGTCTCAGAGACAGCAGCAGCAGTCGAGTCGGACCCAGCCTTTGGAGAGGTGTGTCTTCTGTGGGGGTCAGCATCCGGCAGGCACGTGTGAGATGAGATTTGGCCGCTGTTATCGATGTGGACAGCCTGGTCATGTTCGAGCTACATGCCCAGTTGCGACACCAGCAGCACCTTCTTCAGCATCTGTCCCCTTTTCATCCCAGCAGCGATCGACGGCTCAGCGGCCGTATGCCCCAGCAAGCAGGCCATCTTCTTCACATCCCACTGACTATCGGCCTCCAGCTCAGAGTGGGCGAGTGTATGCTGCGCAGGTAGAGGACTCTTCGGCAGCAGATCATGTGGTGGCAGGTATCACCTTACTTTCTGGCATTAGGACTCGTACTTTATTTGATACTGGAGCATCGCATTCTTTTATTAGTAAAACTTTTGCATCATTACATGGGTTAGAGGTAGGACTTTTACCACGTGCACGAGAGGTTCAGATTCCCGATCACACTTTGCACGTGGAGGAGTGTTGTTGGTCCTGCCCGATGAAGATCGAGTCCTGGATTATGCCAGCAGACCTATTGGTCTTGAGACAGCTGAGGGACTTTGATGTGGTTCTAGGGATGGACTGGCTGGCTCGATATTTCGCGACTATTGATTTTGCCGCGAGGACTGTCACTTTTAGAGAGCCAGGCCAGGAGATGTTGGTATACCGGGGATGTCAGAGTGCTTTCTTTGCCTCTATGGTTTCAACATCCCGAGCGAGGCAGATGATCCATCGAGGATGTGTAGCCTTTTTGGCTAGTGTTGTTGAGGGGCCTACGGCGGCACCGGGACTCGGGGATATCCCTATTGCCCGCGAGTTCCCGGATGTTTTTCCACCTGAGCTAACCAGCATGCCGCCAGATAGGGAGATTGAGTTTGTGATTGACGTAGTTCCAGGAACTGCGCCAATCTCTAAGGCTCCTTACCAGATGGCACCGGCTGAGCTGCGAGAGCTTAAGGCACAACTCCAGGATTTGATGGATAAGGGCTTTATTAGGCCGAGTGTGTCGCCTTGGGGAGCGCCGGTGCTATTCGTGAAAAAGAATGATGGGTCACTTCGATTGTGTGTGGACTATAGGGAATTGAATAAAGTGACCATCAAGAACAAGTACCATTTGCCGCGCATCGACGATCTCTTTGATCAACTGCAAGGGTCTTGTGTCTTCTCTAAGATAGATCTGCAGTCCGGTTACCACCAGTTGAAGGTAGAGGCCGAGGATATTCCGAAAACGACATTCAGATCTCGGTATGGGCATTATGAGTTTACGCCTTTTGGACTGACTAATGCCCCTGCCGCATTCATGGATTTAATGAATCGAATCTTCCGGCCGTACTTGGATCGATTCGTGGTAGTATTCATTGATGATATTCTGGTCTACTCCCGAAATGATGCTGAGCATGAGGAGCACTTGAGAATCGTGCTGCAACTTCTGAGAGAGAAGAAGTTGTATGCCAAGTTATCTAAGTGCGAATTTTGGCTTCGGGAGGTTGCTTTCTTGGGCCATGTGATCTCAGCCGCAGGAGTGGCAGTGGACCCGGCGAAGATTAAGGCGGTCCGGGATTGGCCCCGACCGACTGCCGTTTCTGAGGTACGTAGTTTTATGGGCTTAGCTGGGTATTATCGTCGGTTTGTGGAAGGCTTTGCGAAGCTCTCCACACCCCTCACTAGCTTGACGCGTAAAGGAGTGAAGTTTATCTGGAGTGAGGACTGTCAGAGGAGCTTTGAGGAGCTAAAGAGTAGACTGATGACCGCTCCTATCCTTTCCCTCCCTGTTATGGGGAAAGGATATGTGATCTACAGCGACGCATCACACAGTGGACTTGGCTGTGTGTTGATGCAGGAAGGGAGGGTAATTGCTTATGCATCGAGACAACTCAAGGAGTATGAGAAGAATTACCCTACCCATGATTTGGAGCTTGCTGCCGTGGTGTTTGCACTGAAGCTTTGGCGCCATTACCTGTATGGGGAGCACTGTGAGATCTATACCGACCACAAGAGCCTAAAGTACCTGTTCACGCAGAAGGAGCTGAATTTGAGGCAACGCAGATGGTTGGAGCTACTAAAGGATTATGATGTGGATATTCTCTACCACCCAGGCAAGGCTAATGTAGTTGCTGATGCATTGAGCAGGAGAGCGGTGCAGAGTTTGTCCATGTTGATCACAGACCAGACACCACTGTTAGAAGAGATGAGGCGACTAGAGATAGAGGTTGTGTCCCCTGGGGTCTCTGCTAGACTGACATCTTTAGTCATGCAGCCCACTCTACTGGACAGGATCAAAGAGAAACAGAGTGAGGACCCCCACTTGACCAGGATTAGAGATCAGATCCCGAGCGATCAGTCAGGGGACTTTACGGTGGATGTTTCGGGAGTACTAAGGTACAGGGACCGAGTATGTGTGCCAGCGGATGCGGAAATCAGAGAGCAGATATTGCGAGAGGCCCATTATACACCTTATACCCTACATCCTGGTGGGACTAAGATGTATAAAGACCTCAAGGCACACTTCTGGTGGAATGGCATGAAAAGGGACATTGGGAGGTTTGTGGCTCAGTGTTTAACTTGCCAACAGGTGAAGGCTGAGCATCGAGTGCCAGCTGGCAAGTTACAGAGTCTCCCAATTCCCGAGTGGAAATAGGACCACATTACGATGGATTTTATGGTCGGATTGCCGAGGGCACAGGGAGGTGCTGATGCTATCTGGGTAGTTGTGGATCGACTTACCAAGTCAGCGCACTTTTTGCCTGTACAAACTACTTGGTCACTCGAGCGACTAGCCCAGTTATATCTAGATGAGATAGTAAGATTACATGGAGTACCAGCCTCCATAGTATCAGATAGAGACCCGAGATTTGTTTCGCGTTTCTGGAGGAGCTTGCAGACAGCCTTGGGGACTCAACTCAGGTTCAGTACAGCTTTTCATCCGCAGACTGATGGGCAGTCAGAGCGGACCATACAGATCTTGGAGGACATGCTGAGGGCTTGCGTCTTGGATTTCGGTGGAGGGTGGATTCGACACTTATCTATGGCTGAGTTCGCGTACAACAATAGCTTTCAAGCGAGCATTCAGATGGCTCCGTTTGAAGCATTGTATGGACGCAAGTGTCGATCACCGCTTTATTGGAGTGACGTGGGCGAGAGGCGGACCTTGGGACCAGATGTATTATTAGAGGCAGAGGAGAAGGTCCGAGTGATTCGAAAGCATCTCCAGACCGCCCAAAGCCGACAAAGGAGTTATGCCAATGTTCGGCGACGAGACTTAGAGTTTCAGGTTGGAGATCATGTATTTATGAAAGTCTCGCCGTCCAAAGGAATCAGGAGGTTCGGCATTCGTGGGAAACTTAGCCCCCGATATATTGGACCCTTTGAGGTATTGGAACGTATCGGGCCAGTCGCCTACCGACTTGCACTTCCTCCGAGACTTGCCGGTGTCCACGATGTATTCCATGTTTCTACTCTGAGGAGATATGTCTTCGACCCGTCGCACGTCATCGACTTCACACCGCTTGAGATCAGCGAGGATTTGAGGTATGAGGAGCGCCCACTGCGGAATCTGGATCGAGAGGTGAGAGAATTGCGCAGTCGGACAATTCCCTATGTGAAGATCCTTTGGAGCAATCATGACGAGCGCGAAGCTACGTGGGAGCTCGAGTCAGAGATGAGGGATACCCACCCCTACTTATTTGAGACATCGGACTGAGGTATGATTCTCGTTTCGAGGACGAAACTCTTTTAGTGGGGGAGGATGTGATGATCCGGATTTTCCCAGTAACTGTTGTAGCCTTAACAGTGACAATAGAAGGCTTATATGGTGTAATGGAGCTTGTAGTGACGAAATTGGACCTCAGAAATGGATCCGGCGCGAAAAACGGAGCAAGTGGGCTTTTCCGGGGGCTTTCGGCAAAATTTCGGATGAGAATTTGAAGAATCGGACGGCGGATTTGGACTCAGCGCGCGAAAATGATCAAAATGGCATATTTACTTTATTTTTTCGACACTGGGTTACTGTTCATGCCGGAATTACTGTTCCGGCCGCCGGAAACACTGTTCCGGCGACCGGCGGCAGGCGGCAGACGGCGGCGCACGGCGGAGCAAGGCGGCGCAGGGGCGGAGCAGGGCCGCGGGCAGCGCGGGCAGGCGCGGGCAGGCGCGGGCAGCGCGCAGGCGCGGGGTCCACAGAATAGGCGTGCACCGGGTGCACCGAAGACTCAGAAGGCCACGTGGCAGCCTCTGATTGGTCCGGCGGCGTCAAGGGTGGCGGCTTGTCCCTGACACGTGGAGCGCTGTGATTGGCCGACAGGATCCGGAAGACCCGGCGCGTGGACCGGGCTCGTGCGCCCCGTGGACCACGTGGGACACGTGGCGGCTGTTCATTGGCGGGCGCACGGCCGCCCACGTGTGCCGGGCGCGTGAGAAACGTGGGCGGCGGGGGACACGTGGCGCAATTTTATTGGCCCGTACGGATGTTTCCTGTTTTGTGAGGTGTGGCGCTGTCTGATTGGCTGGTTTCGGTGTTTTGTGTTCGGGCCCGGATTCTTTGAGGAGCCCGAATAGTAAATTGGCCCATTATAAATACCCCTCCCTCTTTCTTTGCAAATTCCGAGTTTTAGAGAGAGAAAATGAGAGTGAGCCCTTAATGAAAGTTTTTCATTTCTCTGTCCTCTATCTACCATAGAAATTTCAGAATTTTTGAAGTTCCCGACAGAAAGATATCTGCGACGCATTACACTCTGACGTTTCTCCTTTTTCGGCCCGTTATCGTCGGAGTTCAGTCGGAAAATTCCTGTGCGCTAACCAGGAGGAATTTTTGAACGATTTCTGCGACAGCGCGACCGTAAGAGGTAAGGCTTAATTTTCCGTGTTGATCGGTTCACCTCATTTTGCACTTTTGGCACGGTTCCCGAGGCATCTTTGACCCTCCTTTTTGCTGTGGTACTTTCTGGACAGCAGTAACTTCTCCGAATTATATCTGGAGCTAGGAGCATCGGATTAAGGCGTTTAAGTAGTCGATTTCGATCTACTCGTCGTGAGGAACGCAACTGTAATTTTTCTGGATTTTTCAGAGCACTGTACAGAGGTGAAAATCCCTTCTTTTTGTGCTGTTTGGAAAAACAGCAAAGGCTGTATTTTTGGGATTTGTGTTTACTCTGGGTGTGTTATTCTGTACAGTTGTGCACTGTTCTTGACGAGTTGCGGGTATAGAGGACTGTGGACAGTAAGGAGACCTTTCTGGGTGTGGATCACGCTTTTCGAGGTGGGTGGTTGTTGCTTACCTCACTTCTGACTATCTCACTAGGAGTATTAGAGATCCCCTATTTTAAACTGGTAATCGGTATTTTAATTGTGAATTGCATGAGTAAACCCCACAAATTATATGACGGCTTATTTATATTAAATTAGGACACTATTGTTGGGACAATGGCTATATCATAATCTCGCATGCAAAATGACTTACTATGTTGGGACATTTAAGCCATCCTTTTCTAAATAAATATCAAACACTTTTCTTCAGTTTTAAAAGAGGACAATTGCATGCTTGTATGGACATCTAGATAGGCCACTATTTATTGCTACACTATTATTGGGACTTGACTTAGGAGAAACCATGTTTTATTATTCTCCTTTGCATTCAGATGCATGTTGCTCAAGTTTGAGCAGGGTTTTGGGGTAGTGTAGTTGAGGCCATCGAGTCTGGGACAGGTTAGACTCGATTATGGGTTGTGGGGCATTGTGGTATCCGCGGACATCAGGCGGTTGGCCAGATGTTGATTACTTTATCAGGCTTTGGACTTATGGGGTATTGCGGCAACCGCGGACGTTAGGCGGTTGACCGGATGTCGATCTTTGCATCAGATTGGGGATCGAGCTTTTTGCTAGTGGATGGAGTTTCCCACTTATTGAGTACTATTGCATCAGATTGGGGATTAGCTTTTCTTTAGTGGATGGGTTTTCCCACTTTGATCAGAGTCATGATCCAGTCCTGCTGTTTTATGATACTTATGATTACTGGTTACTGAGATACTTTACTCGTGTGGGTCGCTCCCCTCGAGTGCCACTCCGGAGTGCGCGACAGGCAAGCTTTGAGTCCTTGAGACTCCTTTTTACATCGGTGTTATGCGTGGGCTGGCATACCCGATACGGCAGGCACAGCAGGCAGTACCAGTTTTTACTGGTGATTAGATTGAGTTTATCCAGGCAGGCAGGGTAGATACTGATGCATACTTACAGTCATTTCCTTCGGCACGGCATTTAGAGGCATAGTAGTGGTAGTTTCCTCTTTATCAGCAGCCTTTATAGCTTACCACTGTCCTTTCCTTTTGCCTCTAGTAGTCCTAGTGGGTGCGTCAGCATTTGAGGTTTTACCCACTAGGGGAGGCTACTGGTTTATCTAGTAGTTCTCACCCCCATTGTTGTTTCCTGTCTCTTCTTCTTTGTGTTGCAGAGTCGTCTGCAGGAGCTGCTGGGCCATCGGCAGCTGATCGAGGTAAGGGGATCGCTGAGTAGATAGATCTCCTGTGAGATTGAGTTGTTGTTAGACAGATGTTGTACCCTTTACTCGGACTGATGTATTTTTCTTATTTTGGGTCTGGCTTTGGCCAGCAGGTTGTACTATTTTGGTGAGTTGAGAGATTATTGTATTTATTACAGCTTTATTATTATTCCAGTCTGAGATACTATGTGGTTCTTCTATTTCAGCTCTGTATTATGCTCTTTTATTATTTATATTATACCTGAGCAGGTTACCAGCGCTTCGTGTACGCTGGAAATTCCGTGTGCACGGCGGATCTGTAGACGGACCCGGGTTCTGGTTTACACCCGGGGCGTGACAGGTACCTCGTAATGTTGTGCCACATGAAATTACTATTTCTTTCTGTTGGTTCTGGACTGAACTCCTGAAGCGTTGACTGAGTCAAGCTGTTGAATGAGTCAAAAGTGTCCTCAAAAATGCATATCCCTCAAACGCCCCACAATTAAACTATTTGGTTAAGAATGGATCGGATCAACTGAATTCCTACTTAACTATCCAACTTTGAAAACTCAAGAAATCATATTCAGTTGAATGCTCGAGCCAAACTAATTTTATTTTATTAATAAAAGAGGATCTACAGGGATTAAAAAAATCTAAAGTTCAGACTACAGAAAAATAAAAATTAGACTATAAGTTAAGGGTTACCAAAGACAGAATAAAGACAACGATTTTTAGGATTTAGAGTTTAGAATTATTACTAAATTTATCAATTTTTTAAATAAAACGGTAATATACTATCTCGTTCTTAAAATAAAAAGACAGCACCTCTATTGCACACATCCTTCTATTATTTATAAAGTTCCCGTCAGTAAGTACATCCCTTGAGGTTATTGGACGATTTATATGGTAGAGTATTGTGGCCATGTTCCTTACATAGTGGGACCTGTTTTGGCCGATTTCTTGCCGGCTACCAAATCACTCCCCACTTTCTCTATCGTTTCCTTTAAATCTCATTCATTTTTTGATTCCGAACATATCATGTATTATCTCTCTATTCGTCTGTGTAGACTAAATGTACACATGAGTTGAATGGAATATATATTATCTTCTTATTTATCCACGTTGATAAGCACATGAGCCGAGAGCTGAATATGTGTCATTTTTTTATTCGTCCGGATAGGCTAAAAGCATGAGGCAAACTAACTGACTATTGGCTCATGCTATTTTTTCTACTCCAACACTTTCTAAAAAAAAGTTTTAATATGCAAAAAATATTATGCACTCTTTACTGTTGTACCACTAACACAACAACTATATATATAGCGTAGGGTTACTATACTCTTATGAGTATAATTTTTTTTGTACTCATAACTTTTTCCGTAGGGCTACTATACTCTTACGAGTATAATTCTCTTTGTACTCATAGCTTTTTCGCCTTTGGATGAAAAAATATACGGTTAGGATGATAGTGGTCCTCTTGAATTTACTAAATTGTTGAAAAAATAGTAAAAATCTTAGGAACTACTATAATTCTAACCGTACATTTTTGAAAATTTATAAGTATAAAAAAATTTACTCATAAAAGTATAATAGTCCGACGTTATATATATATATATATATATATATATATATATATTTCGAATTTTATGTTGCAAAAAAACAAAATTTAATTATATAATAAATTCAATGCATGCTGGTTCAATACTTAATCAAGCTTGTCAACAACAACAATCCAACACCCACCCCTCTCTCTCTCGCGTCTCAAAAACTGGCACTTCATGGCAGCTTTACTGACATCATTTATTGGCGTCTAGAGGAAGAGGAGGACGAAGGCTGATTCGATAAGGGGGAGAGAAGAGGAGTGCAAAAAACGTAACGGTTTTTTTATTTTTTTATTTTGGGCTCCCCAAGTTGGCAAAATTAATTATTTTGGTCGCCTTCCTTTGAAAGGTCCCTTTGTGTGATTATTACATCTCCTATTTTGTCCTCTTGCGTGCGAAAAAACATGCGAGCGTTTCATCTTTCTTTCTTTTAATTGTCTCTCTTTTTATTAGAAGATAAAACCCCAACCCAAAAAAAAAAAAAGAAAAAAAAAAAGAAAAAGGTTGTGCCAAGGACAAAGCTCCTTCCGATATTTATGGTATTTTTAACAACCTCAGATGGGGCCAAGAAAGAAAAACAAAAATAGAGTTGGGACAAGCTAATTCATCACAGAAGAAATTAATAAAACGAAAAAAAAAAAGAAGTAAAACAAGTTAACTTATTACCTTAAAATTTTAATTTCAAACAAATAATAATAGTTTTAATTTTAATATTTTATATATTAGATATTAGCAACTTATTTAGTCTATAACTCTATATGTACATAATTTGCACTGACTAAATATATACAGTAAACTTCAAAGGTCTCTATATGTACATAATTTGCACTGACTAAATATATACAGTAAACTTCAAAGGTCCGTTTGAAAATTTTTTGAAATAGAGTTTTGGACCATTTTATTCTATATTTTAAAAAACATAATTTTTTTTATTAGTCAGTCCATTTGGATGGCGTAATAGCGTAAAAAAATAATGACGTATTATTGAAATTTCAAAATATTTTTGGGAAAAAAAAAAGAGTTCCGGCGAAAAAAAAATCTCTACTTCTGCGTACGACTTCTCTCGCCCTCTTTCGCGTTTCACCCCTTTTTAAAAATTTAAAATTTAAAATTTAAAATTTAAAATTTAAAATTTAAAATTTTACATTCAAATTTTTAAATTTTAAATTTTAAATTCAATTTTGAAATTTTGAAATTTAAAATTTAAATCCTAATTTTAAAATTTTAAAATTAAAAATTAAAAAATATATTTTTAAATTTAATTTTTTATATTGAAAATTTAATTTAAAATAGAATTTTTTTTTTAAGTTCACAATCCAAACAGTAAAAACAGAATAATACTTTTACAGAATATTAAATTTTTTAAAATATTAAATATGATATAAAAAAAAAATTTGTTTTATTTTTTTCTGATTGTTGGCCCTAAACTCAAAGGAAAACTTTCGAGTCTTACTGATGCAGTGTATATGATAAATTCTTATAATTCGTGACATCACATGACAAGGCCAATAATGGTACCCCGTTTAATTATATGCTTAATTCATCGCACATAATTAGCACGCCAGCTAGAAGTCTAAACCTACACAAAAAAAAAAAAAAAAAAAAAAAAAACCCGATAGGTGTTTAATTAGCATGCCTAGCCACTGCTTATTTACATATTAGATTATTAATTAAAGCTCGTGGGATTAAAAGTCTGCTGGAATACATACGTACAGTATGGGTTGCATATATATATAGCATGCATCTATTATTATGTAAATCAAGCTCCCATCCTACCATTCCATGCTTATGATGAAAATTTTGAAACAATATATACATATTATCTAAAGTTAGTAGTTCTTTACGGACTTAAATAGTTAGTTTTTAAAGTTTTTAGTTGGAATCTTATTATTTCACTACAATAAGATTAGATTATAAAGACATATATTTGTGATACTTTTTTTTTTTGTAAGTGTCCCATTTATAATCAATCTATATTCAAAATTAAGTTATAGGGATACATTTTTGTGACACATTATAGTAATATGTCGCTATACACTCTAGCAACGGCACATATAGCAACACTAATAACAAGTGCCGGTATTTTTTTCAGCAGTAATTTTTTTAGTATTTAACAATGTTTAAAAGTGTCGCTATAACATAGTTTTGTTGTAGTATTTTATATTTTTAGTTGAGATCACTTTTAAAAAATAAATTTTTTATTTTTGAGTTAAAATTTTCGTGCACGTTGCCTTTTTATTAATTAATACACTTACATATTTTTTCTAATCTCTACCATATATATATATATATATATATATATACACACATTAGGAATTGAGCTTCTATGCTTGTAAAAGTATCAAGTTATTTGTTCTTGTAAGTTTTTTATCCTTGAATGTAGAAATATACGGTTAGGATGATGGTGGGCCCCTTGAATTTAGTGAGTGATTGATGGAATAGTATGATCTAAGAAATATAATTAATCAAAGAGTTAGATCTAACGGTAGAAAACTTAAAAACACCAATTGCTTGGTACTTGTACAAGCACAGCCGAACTCTACACATTAGATTTTTTAGGCTGATATATATTTAGAGGGCCAGCACGACTGGACTCGTAACTATCACCATATAGAATGTTAAACTTAACCTAGGTATGTATGCTATACCTACTAATCTATAAGATGAACACCTACAGTTTCATATATATATATATAGGTGCCTAATAATAGATAGCAATTAATAGTGGATGATGGTACCAAAACAAGTTACAGTGCAATGACATACATTCCACTCCAATGTATAGAACAACTAGCTAGCTAATTAAGACCCTTCAAAGCACGAACGGTCACAAACATATATTCTCTCATTTATAATTTTGCATAGTGGAGGTAAAGATTATTAGACAAAAACATAGGCGGTGAGCTAAAACTATACCAACTCTACACATCATGTCTCCAAATTTGAACCTCCTCTCGATTCAGTCAACTAATCTACTTGTTTTGTTCTTATTTCGTGGGTCCTATAGAAAAGAGATTTGAGCAAGATTTTGATGCCTGTGTCTTAATACATCCCAAACTTATGCACAGATAAGGGTGCGTACCTACTATTTTATTTAATACAAATATTAATGTATTGTCTAGTGAGTTTCCAATCCTGACAAAGAAATATTTCACTTCTTGTGCATATTAGCTGGAGATGATATAATATCCAAATGATCTCATTAATAGTAGTAGGCCCTGAGATTAGGACATGGTATCGGATTGTAAGCTCATGCATGTTGATTAAAATAGAAATGAAAAGTCAATGACCTTTAGAAGACCTAAAAAAAAGACTTGTGATATATACTTTTACAGTGCATCTGTTAGTCTTATGATCGAATCCTATGGTTTAATTTCTCATGGTTAATTACATAAGACTCGTGTGTTTTCTTCAATTAAGTTTCTGAAACTTCTTTATCTACTCATATCATGCTTTTCAGAAACTAATTAATTAAGAACCTTTTAATTAGAAAATGTCTATATATATATATATATAGATTATGTTATGACAAATTAAAAACAACTCATTAACTAAAGACAATTAGAGGCAGCTTCCGCATGATCAATTTGCAAATGATAATGCAAATTAAGATCAAAATTGATGCTTTAGAGTTCACCTTAATGTTAAGGGTACTTACAAAGTGCCACAAATAAGTAGTCATTAACAGATTGGATACAGTGAAGTTAGTCCATTTAAGTAAAGGATGTTAGCTAAGTAAGTATGCAGCATATATATTAATTAGCAGGTATTTTTTTTTTTTTATATTTTTCACTCTAATTAGGATGAGAATGTGAACTATTATTGTCTTTCGTGCTCATCTTTCCTTTCGGCAGAAAAAGAAATCAACACTCATTTTTGGGTCTCAATCTCGAGGTGAAATCTTATCTCTACTGCAAATCAAGCAATAATTAAGCAACCCATGTCAAAATTTCGTTCCGATTTCAATTACTGCAAAATTGCCTCGGACAAGAAGAAGAGAGTAAATTATAATATAGCCAAGCCGTGACAGTGGTGAGCCCAAGGCTACTCGAGCCCGCGGCTCGGACCCCGGACCCCGGACCCGAGCTACAGGGTAGGGTGGGTTGGGGTTGGGGTTGGGGTTGGGGTTGGGGTGGGGTTGGGGTGCGACCCGTCGGGAGCAGGCGGGCCCCGCAATGTTTCGGTCGCATTAGGACATAGGTTAGGGAGGGTGTGCCCCCTCTCCTCCCCTCCCTCAAAACTGGTGTGGGCCCATCTCCTCCTCTTCCTCTTCCTCTTCTCTCTCTCTCTCTCTCTCTGTGCTGTTGGGCGTATGTATGATGTATGTATATACATCTAAATCACATTATCATCATCATCATCATTTATCGGGGGCCCACCAACAAGGGACAACCTGTCCTTGGGGGCGGCATATATCGGCCCATTGGTAGCGGAGAAAGAGCCTCCCCTCCCTACTCTCCCCTCCCCCTCTTGTTCCCCATGTGCCCTTATTTATGTGTATCCTTCCAAAACCCATTCTAATCTCTCCCCCCCCCCCTCTCCTCTCCCTTGTGCCCCCCTGCCCCCTCCCACACCACTCCATCACCATTCAACAGTTACTCTTTATTTCCTCCCCACCCGGTCTGCCACGTCACCCCGCTCTTAACCTTTCTGTCCCGCCCAATCTCATCTATCAACATTTTCATCATCACTTTACCCGTTAGTTTTCTCCTTCCTTCTAGCTACTAGAGTGTACTCTATGGACAACAAGTTAATAAATAATAATAATAATAATAATAAATCTATTTCTTAAGCTCGGTGCCCACCATACTTACCACAATAATTATCTAAAATAGTTTGGGTGGGCATTGAAAATTGAAATAAGATATTTGCTGAATCTTAATGGTCGGTTCACCACTGGTGCATCACCAGTGGACAAAAGTGGAGACATCTATTTCTCCCAAATCGATCACACTCTCCTGATCTATACACCTCTACTCCTAATTAGTTAGTAATAGAGATTTAATTATGTTTATTCTTCTTTAAGTTAAGTTGCTTGTGAATTCTACATTCCACTTTAATTTTAACTTTTTTTTTTTCCCTCTTTCTTTTCTTCTATGGAAATACACCTAGCTGTTTACATGGCTATTACACATCATACCGTGTATAGTAAGTATATTATGAACGCCTCGTGGTTCATGCATCCCAGTTTATTCCAAAGTTGCTTGTCCTTTCTAGAAAACTGTGAAATTGCCGAGCCAGTCCTCTTAAGTATAAGAATGTATTTCCCTTTCTTTTCTTTTCCCCCTTCTTTCTTTTTTTTTTTTTTTTTTTTTCTTGTTTTTTTTCTTAAAAAAAAAAAAAAAAAAAATTCTAGCTAGGCATGTAACATAATTCTAGAGTAGTAATCCAATGGCTTCGATGTTTTTTAAAAAATAGACATGTTAAATTATGTGAAACAACTGTTGTGTTGATGTCTGAACTCGAGACTTTTAAATATATATATTCAAGACTTGATTTTAATTAAATAGAAAAAAATTTCAACTCCTCTAAAAGCCTAAGCGGCTGACGTTTGAACTCGAAATTTTTAAATAGCTAGATTTAAGACGTGGACTTAGTTAAATAAAAAAAAAATAAATAATATTAGAAATCTGATAATATTTGAAATCATAAATTTCTATTATGATATCATACTAAATTATATGAAACAACTGTCATACTTTAAATATTTATATATTTTATATTCAACCAGACAAATATGATTTAATTCGGAGAGAAACTAATTTTCAATCCAAATATTTAAACACAACAATCTGCTGTGGTCTCTGCTTATTGAAGTAAACACCAGAAAAGAGGGAGGGACCAAATAGGAAATGTTAGGTTTAATTTGAATATTCAACTTTCAATCGTCCAGGCCAGATTTAAGTTTGTGGAGTTTCACTTTGGGATGTTGGAGTATTCGATCATCTCTCACTTTGCTGGTCTTTTTCCTAGTCAATTGGACAATTCCCCTCTCACTCCTCCCCAAAAATTTCTTTGGTTGATTCAACTGGTATATGCATATGTGTGTACGCCTTAATAAAAGATCTAGCTTCTAAAATTAGGATAATAAGGCTCATAATTAAGATGTATGTAAAACAATCACTTACTTTAATAACTAAAATTGCCATGGACAGCAAGGTGCTTCAATTCTCGATATTTAATACTTTTATTTCTAAAATTAAAATAAATAAATAAATAAAATATAATAAAATATAAATTCGACGATATTTGTTTTTAGAAAAATGCTAGATGTACATTTCAATTGGGGTGTACATCTTACACCTACTCCATTCTGGGATAGAGTGAATTCCACTCGTCCCATCGATGGAATAAGTGGAGGAATACCCATCTTAGGATGGAGTGGGTGTATGATATACACTCCATTTGGGATGTACAGATAGCACTCCTCTTATTTTTATTTTGTAATTATATAAAGTAACTAATTATTAACAAATCCGAGTTAATAGTGAACTGTACTTCAATAATCTGTATCCAGACATAGTGTGTTTTCAGAATGGATGAATTAGGCAGTTGAGGATGGACTTGTTATTATCATTAGCAGGTGAAGAAGCCAAAAAGAAAAGAAAAAAAAAAAAAAAAAAAAAAAAAAAAAAAAAAAAAAAAATTGAATAATCCGTTTATTTCACGGAAAATCACCTGACATTCAAATACTGACAATACTAATCATTTGCATCAACTATTACTTTTGTTCAACCAATATGGACCAAACAAAACATCTTTTCAGTTCAGTGTTAGGTCAGCTTGTGACAAAAATAGCTCAGTCTCTTGATCTGCAATGCCAGTTGGCAAGCCCAGTTTTATGCTTGCAAAGTAATAATACTTGGTTAATTTTTACAGTAAAATAGTTTACCCTTTTTTTTTTCCCTTTTTTTTTTTTCACTTGTATTCACTTTGAGCATCTTATGTTATTAGGTTTAGGGTATCAACGTACATTCGAACGGAGGGGAGGGCATGTGCCCCTCCTTGATTGGAGAATATGCGTCAAAGAAATTATTACTTGAACCTCTCTATGTTTTTATCTTTTCAAAAATTAAAATTATTGTGTTGTAGTTTTTGTTTTGTTTTTTATTTTTATAATGAAAGAAATTAATTAATAATAGAAAGCACAGAGATTTATATATTAAAATTGGTAAATCAGCAGGTCAGACAAATTTATTTTCAATATCTTAGCAAAGGTAAAACGAAGAGTTGATGTATCTAAAATATTAGGGAACTAGTCTTAGTGCATTTTTTATATTAAATATAAAAAATATACGAATTTATGATTTAAAATAAAAAAAAATTATTATTCATGCCGTCTCTGCTATGCTAATTAAACTTTTGACTTTGTCTCTAGCTGCGAATGACTACAATGAGCTTATCGTGTTTTAGCATTGCTTCGTACCTTAGCATTGCTTTTTATGAAACTCTGTTTATTTCTTATAACAAAAGGCATCATTCTTTTTGGAGTTCATTCCTTGATTTGGTTATAATGGCTGTGTTTATTTTGGGGTTAGGATGGGAGATAAGTGGGATATTGTCCTTATCCCTCTAAATGCATCAGAAAAAATAAAAATATTTTATTCTGATATTTCTGATATAATAAGAATTACTGTTCTAATATTAATTATTCATTATATTTTATTTTCTTATTCTACCCCTAGCATACTATCCGAGTGACACCATATTATTCATTATTGTATAACCACAAAATTAGAGCAAATAAAATATAAAATTAAATATTATTTTAATAAAATATAATTTGATTTTGATTTTAATTTTATCTTATTTTTTGTAAAGATTTAATCTATTAATTAAAATAAAAAAACTAGAATTTAACAAATACAAAATTAGAGCAAATAAAATATAAAATTAAATATTATTTTAATAAAATATAATTTGATTTTGATTTTGCTTTTGATTTTGATTTTATCTTATTTTTTGTCGAGCCTTAATCTATTAATTAAAATAAAAAAAAATTAGAATTTAACAATTTTTATCACATAATAAAATTTGAGAGTAAAAAAATCACTTAATCCAACTAAACCTCTTTATTCTTATTATTCTTCATTCTCATACGAAATACAACATTTCTTATCTCTGGAACTATTCCAAACACTTTTTTACACTAATTTTATATTTTATATTTATTCATGGTATAACTAGAATAACTTTATTCCGTTACCAAACGCACCACCGGTAAGAAATTAAGTAGGAATCTACTCAATTCTTCATTCTTTTAAGCATAATAAATACTACTTTGATCAATTTAAGCAAGCTATCACTTGTATATGACCACAAAGCGGAAGCACATGCATCTTGGTTGAATTGCTATATTATGTAAAATGTAAAATAATTATTATTCTGTTAAAATTTAAATTATTTTTAAAAAATAATATTTAAATATTTAATATGAATATTAATTATTATAATCCGAACAAATTTATTAATTTATTTAAATTTAAAATTTTATGACGTGGCAGATATTCAATCTTTAAAAAAATTTATTTAAATCTTATTATTGAATATAATAATAAGAGTATAAAAAACTCCAATAAATTTTTAAATTTTCAAAAAAAAATGTAATAAAATAAGTGAACAAAATCCTAGCTAGAAAAAAATATTAAAATGTAAAATTTATACACACATCATAAATAAATAAATAAATAAATAAATAAATAAATAAATAAATAAATGTAGGAATAGGATTACTCGAGCTTTTTAATGCAGCCCCCTATTTCCGGAGCTTAAGATGAGAAACAAACAAAAAATAAATGCAGCGGCTCATAATGGGCCTGGCATTCAGAACACAATCATAACAAGTGGCAGTCTTATTCTTCTTCTGTTACACTACTTCTAATTTCTCCATTTAATTTCCCTTGTCTCTTATATGCACTCCCTCTTTTTTCCCAAAAGGGAAGATCAGTAACTCAAATTATTTATATATTTTTTAAAGTAAAATTAAATAATATTTAAAATCAAAATTTAAATTCTCACCACCTCTCTGTCTCTATCTGTCTATCTCTCTGTTTTCTTTTTTTTTTTTTTTTTTTTTTTATTTGAATCGTTTTTTTAAAAAAAACTCGAGGTTGAACCAACCCTATTAAATTAGTTAAGTAATTAACCCTAAAACCCCAAAAGGGTATTTTGGTCATTAGACATGAAGAGTGCGCTTTCGTTGACCCCCCCTATAACCCCGACGGCGAAGCCAACGGCGCCGGCCTTGCTACGCACCCTCTCTGTCTCTGTCTCTCTCTCTATCTCTATCTCTTCCCCACTATAAAAAGCCCCACTCTCCCTATTCATCTCTCTCCCCCCTCATAACACACACACACACTCTCTCTCTCTCTCTCTCTCTCTCTCTCTCTCAAATCCCTCTCGTTCTCCAGCTTTTTTCTTGATAAAAAAAAAAAGAAAAAAGAAAAAAGAAAAAGGCGCCCCCCATCCCCCATTCGTATAAGCTATAAGCTACGAATTTGGGCAACAAACACACAGAGCTAGGAAGTATTGCCTTTTTCTTCGTCTTCGTCTTCGTCTTCGTCTTCTTCTTCTTTGGTAATTAACTAATCTCTACGCCTCGAGAGAGATCGGGATCGAAGAGAATTAAGGAGGAGGAGGAGGAGGAGGAGGAGAGGGCAGAGCTAATTAATTATCAGCAGATATATAGAAGATATAGATAAATATTTTATATAAGAAAAGAATGATGGATTGGGCGTGGGCGATGGTGAGGTGGGTGTGGGCAGGGAGCGTGGTGGGGGCGTGCATGTACGTGGCGGCGGAGGTGCTGTGGTGGAAGCCGAAGCGGTTGGAGAAGCACTTCGCCAGGCAAGGGATACGGGGCCCGCCCTACCGCTTCCTCCTCGGCTGCGTGAGGGAGATGGTGGCCCTCATGTTGGACGCCTCCTCCAAGCCAATGCTGCCCCGGACCTCCCACAACATCCTCCCCCGAGTCCTCGCCTTCTACCACCATTGGAAGAAGATCTACGGTACGTACCTACCTACGCACCCACGCACCCACCTTCTATACTATACACACTCCCTACTCCCTACTCTCTCTCTCTTCTTCTTCTCTCCTGATCACTGGGCTCTCTCCGGCCGATTCCTTCTTCTAATTAATTGTGTTTCTGTCCGTTGAATCCTAGCTACCTGATGGGTTCTCAGTGTTTAAGCTTGCGCTTTGCTAGAATCATCATCATTATCTCTTTTGCTTGTGTTGTGGTTGGGATGGGAAGTACCGCTCCTTCTTATTATTATTATTATTATTACTTAGCTGCTGCCTTTTTTTTAAAAAAAAATAAAATAAAATTATATATATATATATATATATATATATATATATATGTTCTTCCTTTTATTTGGGGTGTTGGGGTTTTACTCCTTTTGAGTGGTGTCAGCCTTTTTTGTGCTTGAGGTGGTGGTGGGGCTATTCATGATTCATCTGCTCCAAATTCACCTTTTTACCATTTTCGTATCGGTCGGAATCATACATGTCTACAGGGAGGCTATGTGTGGCTTATGGGACTGCCGATGCAAACTACCAATAACTCGGTAATTTTTTTTTGTTTTCTAATCCGGGTATCTCGTGCCTTATCTTCTACTACTAGTTTCTCACTTTTTTTTTTTTTTTTTTTTTTTTTTTTTTTTTTTAAAAAAAAGAAAAAATTATTTATTTTCTTTCTTTTTTCTACAGTAATAACTCTTATTAACTCGTGTTTGTTTCTTCTCCTCCTCCTCCTCCTCCTCCTCTTAATTTGTACTTAATTATTGGTGATCAGCATCTCTCTCTTTCTTTCTCTCTCTGTCTGTGTAAACAGATGGCCGTATGGGCTCTGCTGCAGTGGTAGTAGGAATAAGTAGCAACTACCACCACCTTGGGTTTTTATTACCCCCTATATATCCACACTCTGACTCTTTTTGAAGAGTTTTTGCTGCAGTAGCTGTAGCTCTCAAGTTCTCGTAGGGGAGTTGTTCGCTCTCTCAAGTTCTCGGAGGGGAGTTGTTCGCTGTTGTTATCTCTCTCCCTTTCCTTGTCCCCTGCTTGCAACCTCCCTAGGCAGCTCCGGTCGATATTACACACTGACACACCCCATTTCCTTTCCCTTTCCCTTTAATTCCCCTTCTCTTCTCTCATCCCCTCGATCGGACCTCCTCAATTAATAAACTAACTAACTAACTAACTAGCTGTGTCATTACTAATTAATTACTTATATTCTCCCTACTAATTAAAAATTTAAGATTAACTTAAATTTAAGATTAAGATTAAGATTAAATTAAATTATTTTTATTTTTATTTTTATTTTTTTTAAAAAAAAAGAGAAAGAAGAGAAAAACAAAAATAAGAATAAGAATAAGGAGGAGGAGGAGGAGGAGGTTGAGTGAAGGAAGGATGGAAGGAAGGATGGATGGATGGATGGGGATGGTATGGTATGGTGGTAGTAAGCATAGGTAGTAGTAGCATAATGCATATATCATGGCATTTGAGTCATAATAATTTTTTAAAAGTTAAATAAAAGTGGGAGTGCGTGGCGTATTGTTGGCAGGGTCGACATTTCTGATATGGTTCGGGCCCACGGCGCGGCTGGCGATCGCGGAGCCGGAGCTGATCCGGGAGATACTGCTGTCCCGCTCCGAATCCTTCGACCGCTACGAGTCGCACCCCATGGTCCGCCAGCTCGAGGGCGAGGGCCTCGTCAGCCTCCGCGGCGAGAAGTGGGCCCACCACCGCAAGGTCCTCACCCCCACCTTCCACATGGACAACCTCAAGGTGCTCTAGTCCTCTCTTTTTCTGATCATGTCCTCTATGTACTGTGACCGTAGCTACCAACTCCTTACTCTCAAATCTATTTGTATATTATATAATCTAGCTAATTTTTACTCTCATCTCTTACTTTGCCAATTTTACCCTCTTTCTACTATAATTCATTTTTTTAATAAATAAATAAATAAATAAATAAATAAATAAATAAATAAATTGGTTCAGCTGCTGATACCTTACATCGGGAAGACGGTGGTGGACATGGTGGACAAGTGGGCGACGATGTCGACGTCGACGCCGGCGGGGGAGGTGGAGATCGACGTGGCGGACTGGTTCCAGATCGTGACCGAGGACGCCATCACGCGCACCGCCTTCGGCCGCAGCTACGAGGACGGCAAAGCCGTCTTCCAGCTGCAGACCCAGCTGATGGGCTTCGCCTCCGAGGCCTTCCGCAAGGTCCTCATCCCCGGCTACAGGTTCGCCCTTTTAACCAAGCATTCATTTCCTTAAATCGACGCCCAATTTAGGAGGAGGAGGGGGGGGGCCTTGCCTGGCCTGGCCTGCAGAGACATATTATTACTGCTGGCAATCTGACGACGATGATATAATGTGCAGATTCTTGCCGACCAAGAAGAATACGAGCTCGTGGAAATTGGACAAGGAGATAAGGAAGAATCTGGTGCGGCTCATTGGCCGGCGAAAGGAGGACTCGGACTCGGACTCGGCCGGAGAAAAGCCCGACGGCTGCGCTAAAGACTTGTTAGGATTGATGATCAACGCGAGGCCGCCGTCTTTGGCGGGAAGAGATCGAGATCGAGATGGAGATCGAGATCGCGATCGCGCGGCGGCGGCGGCGCCTGCTCCGGCGGCGATCACGGTGCACGACATCGTGGAGGAGTGCAAGACGTTCTTCTTCGCGGGGAAGCAGACCACGTCGAACCTGCTGACGTGGACCACCGTGCTCCTTGCCATGCACCCCGACTGGCAGGAGCGTGCCCGCGCCGAGGTCCTCAGCTTGTGCGGCTCACGCGCCCTCCCCACCCGCGACCACCTCGCCAAGCTCAAAACGGTAAGGGCACTTTCGTCATTTCTCACGACCAATAATGCCGCCCGCCCGCCTTCTTTCTCTTTCCTTTCTCTTTCTCTTTCTCTTTCTCTTTCTGTCTTGTTTGTTTTTTTTTTTTTTCTTATTAAATCTCATTATTATTAATTATTAATTATTATTAATAAAACGAGATGAGACTATACGTAACGGGACGGGGGACGGGATGGCACCAAACCAACCCAACACAAAGGTGCATGGTGGTGGTGGTGCATGTATATGTAGATGTAGATGTAGATGTAGATGTAGTGTCTGTTTAACTGGTACGTAATAACAAAAACGCAGGTGGGGATGATACTGAACGAGACGCTGCGGCTGTACCCTCCGGCGGTGGCGACGATCAGGCGGGCGAAGGTGGACGTGAAGCTGGGTGGGTACGATATCCCGCGGGACACGGAGGTGCTGATCCCGATCATGGGCGTCCACCACGATGCGCGGCTGTGGGGCCCGGACGCGGCCCAGTTCAACCCGGGCCGGTTCGCGGAGGGGGTGGCCCGCGCGGCCCGGCATCCGACGGCCTTCATCCCGTTTGGGCTGGGGGCCCGGATGTGCATCGGGCAGAACCTGGCGCTGCTGGAGGCCAAGCTCACCATGGCCATCATCCTGCAGCGCTTCGCCTTCCGCCTCTCCCCCACCTACGTCCACGCCCCCACCGTCCTCATGCTCCTCTACCCGCAATACGGCGCCCCCGTCATCTTCCGACCCCTCTCGCCCGACCCATCCGATCCCCACAACCACAGATGATCGATCATCGATCATCGATCATCGATCTAAGGGGACCCACCCGTTCATTCTTGCCGACCCATAGAATGACTGAAACACCCCTGCACTGTACTTGTGACTTGTCCCGCCGCCCTCCATCCGCTCCCCCTTTTTATTAGGTGTCTTTATTAGATTATTAGATAGATAAGGTTGGTTGGTTGGTTGGTTGGTTGGTAGTCTCCGAGCCAACACCAACGCTAACATTTCCCATCCCTTCCTCCTCGGATGTACAAGTTACCGGAAATCACCCCTTCCCTCTTTCCACGTCTTCTCTTTTAACAGATCACGGATCACGGATCACAGATCAACCCTTTTAGGCTTAAGATGACAGCAAAACCCCACCAAGTCCTCTTTGGTTCCTTTTGCATGGCTTTGGTGTATGTAATTGTATACATGCTATTTCTCATCATCTCTTCAATACGACTTATATTTGTTTATCCCGATCCCACAATGTTAATACTTTTTTTTTTTTTTTTCTGTTTCCTCTCACTCCTCTCTGGTCCTGTTGTAGACAGAGATTTCAAAGTTTATTACTTTTACTTTTCAGAATTAACTCCCAAAAAGGTGGCCTTGGAATTGTTCTTCTTCTCTCTTGCTACTGTGCTATGGGCGCGCGCTTTCGGGTCGAAGCCCACTGTACTTCAAATAAGCTCTTTGAATAGAGCAACGCTACATGTACACCCCCAAAGGGGGTGTACATCTTACACCCACCCATCTAAGGGTGGGGGAGTCACTTCACAAATTGTGAAGTGACCCCTCACCACACCCCACCCATTGGATGGGTGGGGTGTGCGATGTACACCCCCAAATGAGGTGTACAAGTAGCATTTTCCCTTTGAATATGTCCCCTTCCAAAACAACTTTATAATATCAACCGTTCTTCCGTTCTTATTATAAGTGGTAAAATTTTTTATGGTTAATATTCGTGACCTGAGTTGCTTTATATTTTCATCTAAATTTATTTTAAAAATAAACGAAACATCTAAATTTATTTTAAAAATAAACGAAACGATTAGCATGCTACCTTTCTCTCTCTAAAAAAAAATTAAAAAAATTAAAAAAAGAGAAATTAAAGTTTGGGAGATTATCCACAGCTGTTAAAGGGACAGCAGAAGCGCCAAATAAAATGTACAGCTGCCAAAAAAAAAAAAAAAAAAGAAAAAAAAAAGAAAAAAAAAAGTACAGATGCTAATTGGGCCGCAAAGGTCACCAGAGAGATAAAAAGAATATAATAAATAAAAAATTTTATTTTATTTTTTAAAAAAAATTTGGAATTTTATGCGGTGAGCAGAGTGTTATGTATAAAGTGCATTGCCAATGCTTGGAGGCTGCGGGGGATAGCTGTCACTGACGAAGCCGTTTGGTACCGACCAGAGTGCCGGCACTGTTACACCCCGTATTGTATATATCACCTCTCCCACCTCTGCACTCGCCCCCTCCTGACGCCGTGGGACCCAGTCCTCAGTCAACCGCATTTGTACGCATTTGTTCCTCTGCGCTGACGCTCATTTGATGAACGCCTCCCTGCACCTGCACCTGCCCCTGCCCCTGCCCTGCTCTTATGGATGATCCTGCCACCGCTCGTCCCCATCTCCCCGCCAATAATTTAACATTCTGATGCATTCGAAAATCCATGTCTGCCATCCATCTCATTACTCACTAGAGAGCAATGGTTGGCATCTATTGTTACCGTCAAACGGCCTCTAAGTTAAAATTCACTCTGAATTATTTAGGTAGCTGCTAATTACAAGAAAAAATAAAATAAAAAGAAAAAAAAAATAAACATACAAGAAAGAAAATCTTTAGAAGATTCTAGCAAAGGATTCATTACTCGTTAACCAAAATAACACCTCATGTTTAGGCTCCTATCGCCCGTCGGGCAAATTTCAATCACGTTAACTTAAACCTTACATAAAGAAAAACACCTAGATGATGACACAGTTATCTGTGGAGATGATCCTCAATTAATATGATTTAAGCCTTCGAAACGGTATGGAGATGAAGCTTTCGACCATTTAATTTGTTGCACAACAACAATTGCACAATCTCTTCGAGGCATATCCTCGTCAAAACGACCAACCACACGCTCCCATGTGCATATATCAAAGCCCATCAAAGTGTAATGCTATATTTAGTTATGGGCGATGCTAGATGTACACTCTTACATTCCACACCCCACTTCATTCTAAGATAAATATTATTTTACTTGTCACATCGAATGACGAGTAAAATTTATTCTATTTCAGAATAAGATGGAATGTAAGATATACATCTCTAAAAAAAAAGCATATATTTATATATACCCTTTAGTTATTTACAAGTAATGATGTCCCCGTTCCTTTTTACAGGATTAGTGTGATTCACCATTCACGTGGTCCCACACAATCTCCCCAAATTATATTTTCGCAGCCGATAAGCATGTGACGACGAGCTACGTTTATTTTTTAAAAATAAATTCAACTAAAAAACGAAGCAAGTAAATTTTAAATTTAAAATTTCGAATATCAACCAACAAATTTTTAACCAACTACGTAAGATGAATATCAACCATAAAGTCCTTAGCCAACTACGTAAGGTCGCGAGTCTGTTGCAATATTTTGTTTTACATGCAAATAAAAAAAAGAATATTCGAAGCATTCAATCTTATGCTAAATAATATATTCTACAATAATTTAACTACATGCCAACATGAAAGATTTAAATTGAAAAGAAGAAAAATGCGCAATAGAAGAGAGAATGAAAACCGTCAAATCAGCATAAATTATTGCTAGCAGAATTTTGTAAGTGGAAAAAGGAATATTTTCCTACCCTAAAGCTTGATCCCATGTGTTATGGCTTGGGACCAGTAAAGTGGAGAAAATTAATGCAAGTCTTTAAGGTAAAGAGTGTGAGAACTGCATTATTTCATTTACATAAAGTGAGCATTGATCACAGCTCGAGTCCAATGAACAGAGCATGTAATGGTAATGCATAACTCAATCATGGCAACACCCTGACAATCATTGGATCACTACATATCATATAAATCAATCTTTGAAACAGGACTCAAGTACACCCCACATGACAAAAGCTCCTCTTTTACTTGTTTGATGATAAAAGCAAAAACCTATTGCATTGGCCAGGTGGAGCACTTTCTCCAAGCTTTGGCTTTTCTTTCCTTCTTCCCACTAGAGACCCAGTTAAGCTCACTGTGGCACAACATACAAGCCTTATTGACACACTCCACCTTTAGGGATGCTTGGCCTTTCAACTTTTGTATGTTTGAGCCAAATAGATGATATTAACATTGAAAGCAACCTTTTTTGAGATCTCCTAAGGGGCCCCCCACCTCCCTCTTAGGAGATATAGATGTGTTCTCATGTGTTGCTGGTCCCCATCAAAGCATGTGACAAGAGGGCATCATCCTTTCTTAATTCCAGCAACTCTCATTCCTCCCATACATAAAATAATAGAGGAGGCGCATCACGGAGCATGTGACCCATCTCTCTGCATAATTACCTCTCAATATTTAAACAATTTGCTTAAGATTAAGCACTCCTCTTTATGGTCTCTAATTTACCAATTTCGAGAACCAAATAACAGACATAGGGTCATCCCCCCCCCCTCCCTGCCGACAAGCAAGCTAGTGCTTTTATACCGATGCATTAGGCGGCTCGCCCTTAATCATCGCCAAGGTAATCTCAAAAGATGTGAAAGAACCATGAGAAACTACTAGGGGATTCTTTTTTTTTTCAAAAAAAAAACCTCATAGCAGGAATAGAATAGATAGCCACTCTCCATACTATAAGGAATATCTGTGTGGCATGCATGCTTAATAGTAAGAGAATGGTGGCCATATAATCAATGCTAATTGCCCTAATAGATCTCTACTTTTTTGAGCACTCATGTGATTGTGCTCAGAGGGAGAGGCAGATGATAGGAACAAGAGGAAGCTTCCATTCTCAACGGTGAGAGGCATTTTGCTGGCTCAACACAATTCAAAAATGGCTTGATGATCAGAAGAGGAGGGCAGGCAGGAAACAAGAGTGGAGATCATGTCTTACTATTAGGCATCATGGCTCGTCCTTTCTCTTCGTAGACTCCTTTGTTTATTACTTAATTGATTCTCCTGCTGGGGCCAATCTGCATACCCTGTTTCAGTCTCACTATTATATATCACTTTCTGATTCCCTTATTTCCTTGCTGTAATATCAAAAGGGAAAATAAATAAATAAATAAATAAATAAATCTTAATCCTAGAATGATATATCTCTACTTAAAGGGTTCAAAACTCCATGTTTCGAGAGTTACTAACTAAGAGCCACCTGAGCTGGATACAAACCTGCATAAGTTTAAAACATCTCCAGAATTATCCTTAAATAATTCACTATGCAGCTGAGAAATGGTACAATAATCAAGTGCTTATCAACAACGTGTCTTAAATTAGATGAAGGCCGTGAGTAATCTCAAATTAGTCTCCGTGAGCAAATAGAGAAGTTGATTGTGGCAAAAAAAAAAAAAAGAAAAAAAGAAAAGGGAAGTCAACCCTCCACTCTCACCTTGCCTCTCAAAATTTCTTTTCTTCCCTCCTCATGTGGCACATTTGTATTTTGATATACCTGATCAAATCAGAAAAAAACCAATAGTACATGGAATCATGTGCACCTAAGGTGTCAATCTTATTAATTAGTTCTATAACGGAATGATAAAGTTAGCAAAATCACTTATTTATACCACTAGTGTTACTATATTTCTATGATAAGGATGAGTAATGTACTTTCAGATTAGATTAAACCTTATTAGCTAGCATCAGATCAGAATGACTGGAAGTTTCAACTACTACTACCTTCATCCTAGAATGCTTGAGTCAACTCTTAAAATAACCAACAAGCCAATTTAGGCTCCACAGAGATGAGTTAAAGCTGACATTGGAGGCTCTGACTTTGGAATTTATGGTCAAGTTAACAATCAGAAGAAATTAGCATGTTTGAGTGCGAGGGACACAAAAATGCGAGAGTGGGGAATCTTTGATGAAGTTTTATCATGATTCTAAGGCAGCCAAACCATAATGTCTATACGGGGGGATCGCCTTTTCTTAAGTTGGTGCCTGCTCTTAGTTGGCACCTAGGTCAATGAGAATTTCAAAACTTCAAGAACATAAAGAGGCCGATTAGGGACTTATTGGGTACATCAAGATCGCAATTGCAAATCTCAATCAAGCCCAAAAACCCTAACGTAGAATGTTACAAAGCACATGCTGCTATTGAGGTGGGGCCACCGAGTTGTTGGTCGTTAGGCACGGGGACCGACAGCTGTCCGACCAATGATCTTTTACACAGCTGTGATCGAGGTCCATCCAACCGTCGATCCAACTAAAGACAAGAAATGATTTTCGAAACAACCAATCTCCCTCCCCCCCCTCCCCCCCCCCCCCCTCCCCCGCCCTCTTCTCTAAGAAACATAGCTAGCTCGGCATGCTTGGACTCTACACCTCATGGATTCCAGCTCATATGAGGCCTCAAAGCCCCATAAATAAGAGCCAGGAGGACCTTGGGAGGAGGATGCCCCCCACATGACACTCTCCTCTTTAGTATTTTAGTTTATGTGCATTTCCCTAGTAAATTCCACTAGATCAATGGCTTCATTCTATAACTGTCAATTAATAAAAGCTCATTTCTTTATTCATTGGCCTTTGTCTGCCCCTAACTAAACGCCAGATACCCTGGCCCTTGATTTGTGCCAATCTGTCGGACTGCTCTAAACAGCCGCAGCATCACAATCTTCTCTAGTCCCCTCACTCTATGATTGGAGGGTCTCTTGCCATGTACAAAGGAACCATACTTTTCCTTTTTTTTTATCTCAATACACCCTTCTCTTCTACAGAGGTTGGTTGGTTGGTTGGTTGGTTACAGCTGCATTTTGGGATTAAATAGGCTTATTAGCAGTATACCAAGGAGCCCATCTCTATGTAGCCATTAGCCTAGTTGATTGTCTCGTGTTTCGTTCGGATGTTTTTTAATTGATCACACCACTAGCTCACCTTTTTCCTCACATATGACCAATTATACTTTTTCCGAAGATGAATTTACCATTGATTGCATAGACTCCAAGAAAGAAATCATGAGCATGCAAACATGCATCTCCAAATGAGCATATTCTAATACATGTTCTCAGTAAGCATAAGCTATAATCTGAGTCCTTTTAACCATCTGATCAACATCTAGATGCAGGAGGGTGGTTCAGTCACGAATTTTCACGTTGGATCTAAATATAAAATTCCTAAAGTTTCCACCTACGGCTATATGCAATCTAATCATCTCACATATTTTCATGCAAAGACCAGATATAGAACTGCTTCTTCTTTCTAGCAATAGTGTATTTCTCTCTAAGCACATGTTTCTCAGACAGAAATTTTTCAATAATCTAATTTAAGCCTTTTGTATGTTATCCTTCACTAAGTCATATCAACCATGTGTGCATATTCACTAATTCTTTTCACAATGATGAACTTCTCATGCAACTTACTTTTGTGCATCCACACTCCACATGGAATCTTCAACAATTTCTCGGCCATCAGCAAATTGTTAAGGCATCAAACATTTTCGCACTTCAATCACCAAGTCTGAAGCTCTTCAAGTAAAATCCTCTGTGGAAAACATTTAAGGGCCTGACACATATTTGGCCTTATTATGGTCATGCAAGACATATATATTATGACTATAGATTAGTACTACTGTTGTTTAATAAAAATATCTACTGCTTTATTTGGCTTAAAAGGTTCCCTCTCATATTTGTGAGTTTATAGTGCGGTGACATTGTTATGCAAATCATGGACAAGAATAAGTAAGATTAAAAGATGAGATAGGTAGCTGAAAAGTTTTCAAGGGTAAACTAGAAGTACTACTACATGATATACATTTCAATAATGCAAATATAAAGATAGAGAGAGAATGCATTTCCAGCTGATGAGTTGTGGTAGCTCCATACAATAATATAATTAAAGCTTCATACAATAGTAGTTTAAAAAAAGCAAAGTTATATAGCTAGGTACCTTAATTAACTAACCTAACAGCCGATGATTTGAGTCCAACGGAAAGGGTCAAGTATCCCGGTGGAGATGCTAATCATAAAATGCATCCAGGTATCCTACCCATCACATGCCTGGCACGTGATTCGGTTCTAATCGTCACATGAGTATATTCAATCTGCACAAAGGAATGAGTGAACCGATATGGTGGGCCAAACACCAAGCATAGAAAGATGTACAACACACCTCTTCTTTTCATTACCGCCTGGTTCCACCAACCACAGAGAACTCTTGCAAGAGAATGTTAAACATTTAGAACCCAATGAATAAAGAGAAAAGAATGACTAAGATAACCGAATAGTGTAGTGCTCCTTTCAATGAATAGGTGAAAGGAATAAATTAGAGCATAGAAGGTTAAAAGCAGCTCCAAAGCACATGAAGAAGAGAGGACGTGTGTAATACCGTATCCATGAATATATTGCTCTAATGATTTACGAATAGATAAACACAAGATTCATGTGGCCTGGTGATCAATAAATGCCTATTGCATATTTAACTTCAAGCCTGCAATATCAGCACCACTGAAGGCATAATGCTGATAAGGAATTAATTTTGGCCCATGTCTGGGCCCACCAGGATATTAACTCAACTGGACTATTGAGGTACAGCAAAATCACAACATTGTTTCTTGGCACCAGCATTGGGTGTTGGGCTTTGCTGATGCCGTATCTGAGTACTCTGAGAAAGTCTGACCACTGCACCCTGCATAGTATTGGAATTTATTGCATTAAAAGTTTGAATTGGGGCAAAAATACTGAGAATACACGGTACTAAAAACAGGTAGTTGGAACTGATTTCATCTTTTTCTTTGCACACAATCCTTGAATAACAAGAACTGCTAGGTCATTTAGTCGTCATTAATGAGTTTTTCATGCATCATAATACTCCCCTTACCCCAAAAATAAAAAGAGAAAAAAGGGAAACATAAACAGCTGAAAGCATTTAAAAATGCTTGAACTCCATCTAATTAAGGCATCACATCATTAGCTACACACATCTCTACTAAATCTTATATACCATCTGCTGTCTCCTTTCATCCTCTGCACACCAACTAAGAGCAATCAATCATCCACAAGTATTTTCTCTGAACTCCACCTCCCCATGGTTTCATAGTATAATTTCCTTCTTATCATGTTCAATATCAGTCTGTGTCTCAATTAACTTGGATAATCAAAAAAGAACAAGGTCTACCAACTTCAATAGCTAACCATGAAAATTGAAGCTACACAACTTTCTGTCAAAAATGAAGAGGAAAACACTTCAGATTTCCTTTATATTTAGTGAACAAGATTGATTTAGAATTGATTATCATATGATAAAATTGGGGGCTGCTTCTTTGAAATTGGTTTCCTTTATTCTTGTCTTACTCTATTTTTTGGTCATGTAGGAAGAAGTCTTCCAAGCAGATTAATAAATAATATAGAAATTTATGTTAATTATATCAGTCATTAAATGTGAACATTTGTTAGGTTACAGATCAGATATGATGCAGTTAGAGATTTTTATATTTTTTATTTTTCGATCTGGTATTTTTCTTCTCAAGGCCTATATTTTTAATGAAGGTTTCCATCAATCAATTGTTATCAGTCTTTGCTCACATTATTTATTGATAACAATATTTTCACCAATAATATGTATTAGCCAGCCACTGAAAGTTAGCGAAATGTCACAACCATCCCAGGCGCCCAGCCGAATCAACTACTTTCTCAAACCTACTTTGCCAAAGTCATACTTCCAAGTTCAATATTAGATGTTGATTGGAGCCAAGTGACAATAGCTGGTCGAAGATTTACTGCTGTATACTGTTGTGTAATGTACAGGAAAAGAGAAAAACAATAATCATATCACAATACCAATTAAAGATTTTAGTCATATGTAGGTCAGAAAAAATGCGAACTGACTCAATAACTAAACACCAGACTGGGTAACTCAGTTAATTACATCCTATATTACTAATCAACATTACATCCCAGAAGCTATCTAGTTTTAATTCTATTATGTTGTATTAGAAATGCTATTTTCAGAAGAATGACTACTAGATGTTATCATTTCCAGCAACAACTGCATGTTATGAGGAACCATCCAAACTGAAGTAGCTGGATGTACAACTTCCTGTCACAAAGTTGTACATCCTGTCACAATGAGGAACCATCCTATTTTCAGAAGAATGACTACTAGATGTTATCATTTCCAGCAACAACTGCATGTTATGAGGAACCATCCAAACTGAAGTAGCTGGATGTACAACTTCCTGTCACAAAGTCTGCAATAATAAGAAAGGTAAAAAAAAAGAGTAATAAAACTGATCTCTTGACACTTTGCTTATCTAAAATAGACGGTATAAAAATAATTCTATTCCACTATATAAAAAATTAACTGACGCACCTACACACATGGCAGAACATCTGCAATAGAAATTGCATTGCCCGACCAGCTAGAGTTATTATATCCTAACTACAATCTAGCAGTTTAGTAAACCAATATAATCTTACAAATAAAAATTACAAATTCATGATGTATAAACTCAATTGCCAAGCTTTCTTCTTAACAATGTAATAGCAAGGTTAATTTACTCATGTCAAAAACAAAGAGAGCAGAGTTCCTGTCATTCCATTACAAGAGTGGTTAACAAAGTGTGAAGACGAGTCCACTGAACAGAAATTAACTGAATTCAACTGAAAGGTTGTGCCAAAAGGACATTGAGGCTAATATGAATTAGATGCCTGGAGCCATGGACTAAAATACACATAAATGTTAAATCAAAACGGTCGAAAATAATACCAAAGTCATATTTGCAGCTGTTCTATAAAGTTAATCCTATTTATTCCAACGGTTGATCAAGTAATCACAAACTTAAATACAACTTCACTGACGAAATCCATTAGCAAGTCCAAAGATTGCATCTTGTAACTCAAGCTTTTTTTTAATCCAAATTAATATCACATACTTGCGTAAAAAAGGGAAAGGAACAACAACAGCAAAAAGAGTGAAAGACACCATTAAAAAGGAATGCAACTTTTTGATATTTATTAAATATCAAAATTGTTGAGGAAGTATGTGAAAGAAAAGGATTACCACAAGAAAAGGATTACCACTCTCGATATTTGGAAGGCAGTTCTCACATGTTGATGTCTGCACTGGAGGCTTCCCACAAATTCATTAACCCCACCTGAATATTGCTCATTAATTATTTTATTCACATTGAACCAAGCAGAAAAGTTAATATTTTAAATTCTAAATGGAAAAATTCTACTAAATAGTCCGCAACTTACAGAAAGAGTATCATTTAGAATTTTAATTAGGAGAATTATTTGATCAAGAAGTAACTAGTAACGATTAATTTTAAAGTCCTCCAGGCACTGAAGAGGAGAAATTAGCCATAAGAAAGTTTAATTCAATCATTTTTATCAAAGACCAATGCAAGTAATGTGAGGGTCAAAATTTACAGGTTAAGGTGTCTCTTTCTGGCAAATCATAAGAATTTAGATACCTCAAGTTTTGTCATCCCAATTCAGCTATTGGCACCGACATATTCACACGACCTATAAACCACCATTATTGATGCTAGCTATAAAGAAAACCATATCCAGTGGTTTTCTTAAAGGAACATGAAACATATGGCTGAAAAGGTAAAAAAAACTAAAACAATACATAGGTTAAAGTGGAAAATAGCATCTGATATAAAGCTATATGTTTTTCAAAAAGAAATAAAGATAAATAGAAGAAAAAAGAAACAGAATCAAGTAAAGAAGCAACGTTCTAAACAAAATTGTACGTTCAAAGGAGAATGACATTGGTAACAATAATCCTAAACATGATGAACTTATTAGTTGTTAATGCTGATTAGAGTGTGGGGCTCTTTCAGAATCTTATCATAATGCGCAAGGAGAAACAAGATAATTCAGTTGTTAAATAGAACAATTAATTACTAGCATAATGATGGGAATGTAGTACTTTGACAGCATCACTTGTGCTTCAACTCGTGCAAATATGTGACCCTATATTAACAGCCAACAATGAACTAATTCTTTTCAATCATCAAACAATCATGTTTCTTGCAATTCAATCTTTATATAAAAAGTCATTTTGTATTCATTTGATGTAGGAAAATCAGATGCCGTTATAACTAGTACAGTAGGTAAAAAATAAGCTCACATAGGATTTAGGAAATAAAAGTACCAGTTGGCCATCACATATTGGCTTATTTGTAATATCAAATAGAAAGTCGCCACTGTTTGAAGTACAAAGAAATGTGACAATGACCATTAGCACAGATCTATGAAGCGTGCTTTAAAGGCCTCCAACTTTGGCCCTGGAAAATGGACAAAAGGTATTAAATATGTCCAAAAAAATGAAACACTTGAAGTTGGATAAGAAGTACCCAAATTCTAAATAAGAGAAGCAAAAGTATCAAGAAAATGTTCAATTTGGCCTCCTACAACAGCATACTACAAGAAAGCATTAGGTAATAGTGCTGATATTAGTGCCAACTGGACAACAATAATCAGAAGAACTGAACCCAAATTTAGGTAAAAAAGCATTAGGTAGACTTCAATTCTTTAAAATATATGATACATCATAATTTCCCAAGACTCGTCGCTGCTTCCACAACAAATAAAGAAAATGAGCACTTGAAAAGCAGCTAAAAAATTGTTCCCAGCTTAAAATGGAATAAAACAATGTTAAAAAAATAAAGCACTTACTGGCATATAAGAATATCCAGCAATGACCTACAAACGGCTCCTGCCTAATCAGAAGGACTTTTAGAATACACTAAGTTCTTTAGCTCCAGTAAATGTTCATCATTGGAAATGTTTAGCTCAAGCCGCAGATTCGTCATCAGCACTTCCTGTTCCCAACTAATAGGTCCAGAAGCATACAATGCCATCATAGTTGAACGGTAGGCATGCAGCTCTAGCAAATGAGTTTCTTCTTTCAACTCCTTTTCCATCAAGATAGAAGGTTCTCTTAACTCACAGGAAGTTTCATCTTCATCACTGAAGTTACTACAAAAGTTTTGGCCATGATCAGCTAGAGAATACTGTGCTGATCTGCAGAGACCAGCGCTAACACTACAACTACCAACAGAAGATAAGGTGCTCTCAGCATCAATAGGTAGCGAACTTGCTGCAAGACAATAGTCATAATCAACATTTGTTCTTCTGCCAGTTTTTCTTCTGTCTAAAGACGAATGCACCTTTTCTTTACCCAGTGATATTGTTGGTGAAACAAACGCATCTACCATTTCCAGCAAATGTGGTGAGCAATTTCCAACCATTTGGTACCGCGTTCCACCTCTCTCAATTTCTCGCAGCTTTTTGCATACTTCATTAGATGCTTTAACAGGAGGTGATAAAACAACTGACTTTCTCTTCCTGCCTCTAGATAAATTCCCAGAAGTTCCTTCAAGAACATTATTGCTCATGGATGGAATTTGACTGTCCCCTACACAACAGTTCACTAATTCATGGGATTTCCATCCTTCACCGGTACGCTTGATAGAATCCTAGCAAATGGAAAATTGATCAGCAAAATTGAAAAGATAATCTTAAATCGCAATATGTAGAAAAGTAGTTTCGGATATAGATAGTACTACTGAGATGAAGTACAACAAAAGCAAGAACTATTACTAGAGAGGGGCTACTAGATTGAGCATCATGTTTTAAAAAAAAAACTCTACCAAGGAAAAACATAAAAAATATTAATGAAGCTTGATATAAAAACAATACATGCAAAGATAGTTGGATGAAGAAGATATATGATAATAGTAAAGTACCTTCCGAATCACAACCCATTTGTCGTCCTGCCATAGTTGCCGCAATCTGAGGCTGGAAAAGTGGGTTCTGAAAACTCGAGAGTACCCAAGAAGCCTAACAAAACAGTAATGCCTATCGACCACACTCGACACTTCTGCGAGCTTCCACGATCCGTTATCAAAGGCCTCAAGAATGTCACCAGAAACCCAATGAATTGGGTCTTCTTTTGGAGGAGGACAAGGTCTAATGTCCTTTCTAGACACTCTTTTTACATCCGCCCCACTTTGCGGATAATGTTGATCGTATCTAACAAAATACGTATGCCCATTACCCGAGACTATCTCGGCAGTCTTCCAGGAGCCTGAAGGCACGTCGGTCTTGTTCAGTACTTCTATCTTGCTCCCTTTCTTAAATCTCATGACGAATTGGAGTTTCCAAAACCTAGTTCAGACAACATAGTAGAAAGATAAGTTATAAGCAGGTACCAAATGGTTGATATCGACGGCTGATATCTATTGTAATCCATCAAGGGTGCACACATCAATTGTAATCCATGCATACGAGAAAAAAAAAAAAAAAAAAAAAAAAAAAAAGCAAAACCTAAGAACTCCAGCGAAAATCGCGATCGAACAAATAGTTGATTGCCCAACAAACATTCATGACATCGCAGGGTGTAAGAAATTAAAAGTAGCTAATAGAATGCTCCAGATCTTTTTAAACTGGATAACTAGGTCATCCATTATACACGAATCAAACCTAAACTACAACAAGTAAATAACACTGGGAAACTCATATAACGAACACTTGCATTTGGGAGAGAAAGTTGTTGCAATGCCGCTTACATTTGAACAACGAAAAGAATCACATCAATCAAAGACAAATCCGATCGATCGAAGAACACATCGAAGAAAATGTCGAATAAAATCGTGAAAAATAAGACACTAACTAAAATCTTAAACTTAAAAACCTCCACAAAGTTCCTTCGACCACCCAAGTTGCCTAAATTACAGTAAAATCGCTGAGTATCACCAAATACCACGTCAAAATAAACAGAAAAAAGAAATTTATGTGCTTGTTTTTTCTTTATTTAATTTTTTGCGAAATTTCGATTATTTTATACATTAATCTAAACAACACAGGATGAAAAAAAAAAAAAAAAAAAAAAAAAAAAAAAAAAAAAAAAAAAAAAAAAAAAAAAAAAAAAACTGCCGATTTAAAAATAAATAAATAAACAATCGAATTCTCAGCATCATGGGACATTATAGAGATAATTACCAACTATTAATCGCGCAAATAAATAGTGAAAAAACAGAGGTGAATATGAACAAAAAAGAAAAAAAAAAAAAAAACTTACCTTCAAGTGGAGAACGATGCAAAATTTACGATAAAAACCAAGAAGAAGAGCACCGAATAATCCTCTCTCTCCCTTTTCCGTCGCGACCTTTTCAAACTCTCTTCTCGGATTCTTTGCTGTTTTTTTTTTTCTTTTTCTTTTTTCGGGGGCTTCGGCCAAGTAATAATTTATGGAAAATATTAATTGAAAAATGGTCGAGAGTAATTAAAATTCGGATTAGTATCTTATACCCGATCTTTTGCGTGACGACGTAGTCCAAAACGAGGCGTCGGTTGATATCAGCCGTTGGATCGGAAGCATATCTGCTTCCACCGAGAGAGATCGCCGTCCAACCTACGATTCGGATCAAAGTTGAAGGATATGAAACGGACGGCTCATGATCTGTTTCGTAGGGTGGATTGCGAAGAGCGTTAAACGCCCCCATTTTGGGGCTCTCGCTAATTTTGCAGCGTAACGTTTGTAACATCACGATTATCACGTCGACATGTGGGGCCTACACTGGAAGGGTCCACGTGTCAGTCTCATAACCGAGACATGTATGCGTTAAACCGAAGATATCCTGGCCCGGGGTGACAGTTGCCTAATTGAGGATTATATTTTTAGCTCCGTTTGGCAACGGGGGATAAGGAGGGATAAGGACCTTAGCCTCCCTTGTCCTCACACGAAAATTAATAGAGATAAAAACAATTATTTTTATTCTTAACGGGTTATTCTAGAATAATTCGTTAGGGGTGGGAATAGTCTATTTTCATTCTGAGGTGGACCAACTCCTTAATTCCACCTGCCAGCTTTTTTTTTTTTTTCCTTTTTTTTTTCTTTTTTTTTTTAATGATAAGATGTTTAATAAATTTATAAAATTTAAACTTTATTTTTTTATTTTATAAATTTTAAAATTTTTAATTTACTTTTTAATAAATCTAAAAATATAATTTTTTCTAAATTTTTTTAAAATTTATTAATTTTAAAATTTTGAAATTTATACAAATTTTTTAATAATTTTTTAAAAATTTATACTAATTTTAAAAATAAAATTTTTGCTTCTACTTTTGTAATTTCTTAAGACAATTAAAATTAAAATTTTTAACATTTATAAATTTTTAAATTTTAAATTTTAAATTTTATAGCTTTTAAAATTTTTAACTTTAATTTTTAATAAATTTATCATATAATTTTAATAAATTATATGATAAATTTTTTTAATAAATTTTTTTATATATAAGTAAAATATAAATTTTAATAATTTTTTTAATTAATATTTTAAATTAAATATTTAAAATCATATCAGTAAAATTTTAATCATAAATTAAAATTTTAGTCATTTTTATTCTTCTTATTCTTCTTTAACTTACTAAACACAATTGTATGCATGCACCTGGTGCATTGTGTGCGCATTTAAATTCTATCGTAAATGAAAAATATCAAAGTTAAAATTACCAATTAATAACTCTAAATTTTATGGCATTTGTAATTAACCAATTTAACTTGTTGAATAATTTTTATGATATTTATGATGTTTCTATTTTTAAAAATTATTTTTTTATTTTTTTTTAAAAAATAAAGATATATATATATATATATATATATAAAATAAGCAACCTACAATTATTTTGTTCAACACTGTTTTTTTTTTTTTGTGCTATTAATTCTTGAGCTACTTATCTATAAAAAATATAATTTTAAAATTTATAGTTTCTTACACGTTAGGCCATCCCTAGATATCATAGATTATAACAATGGAATTAATTAGAATTAGATTTTGATTCTCCAATACTGAATATTAAATATTGAGTGCTGCTATGCAGGACATACTGAATACACAAAGGTCGGTGCAAGCAAAGATTTGCTCTTAACTTGGTGGTCACGTTTGGCTTGTTGGGAATGACTTGTTTAGGCAGGTTTGAAGATGTCTGGTAGAGTTGCTTCTTTTCCTTGTGGTGCAGGAAATGTTTGAATAACATAACATATAGTTAATTAATCTAACAAATTAACCTTCATTCCTATAACTTATTTTGGATATATATATATATATATATATATATATATAGGATTCGACTACTATACTCTTATGAGTCAAAAAATTTTATACTCATAAATTTTTATCTCTTGGATGAAAAAATATGCGGGTAGAATTATAGTAGTTCGTAAGATTTTTATTATTTTCTCAACAATCTAGTAAATTTTGGAGGGACCATTATCATCCTAACCGTACATTATTTCATCCAAATATGAAAAAGTTATGGGTACAAAGAGATTTATACTCATAAGAGTATAGTATCCCTACGCTATATATATATATATATATATATATATACAATTAAATGAACCTTGAAACAAATAACAAAATGGTGTCAGCTGCTTGCGTCCGCGCATGGCAGTTGGACCGAAGAGCTGTTCTTTGGATCAAGCATACTGTCCAAATTAAAATTGAATGAGGGAGTATGCGAAGCACACGACAAGTTCAAGATGGAATGCTTGGAGTACTCTAATATTAATGACTCGTGGGCTCTGTTCCAATCCAAGCTCGGCGAAGAAGTGAGATCAGGTCTGACCCAAGAATATATATATATACATGTCACAAGTCAGGCTGATCGAAGAGGTTGTCGAGGAGTGCGGTGGCCTCCCTCTCGCCCTCATGGCAATCGGACGGGGCCATGTCCATGCTCCATCCACAAATTAAGAAGACTCCTGAAGCATGGCAGCATGCGCTAGCTCTGCTCTAGCTGGTCTCTGAAATATTAATTTGCAGCCCAAAATTCCATGTAGGTAATAAAGACCCCCTTGTTTGTTTTCTCGTCGCAAAATTTAGCTATATATGCTAGTACTTGAAAGATGATAGAATGATCCTTGAGATATAGCATTGTGGATAGCTATATAATTTCAGCTAAATGAAGTTCCGGTTGAGATGCAAAAATGGAGAGACTCACAGAGAGTATCCTCAATGCATGGGAGAATTCAACTACGTTAATTCCAAACCTCGTGAGCTTGATGGTACAGCGAAGCAGATTTCTTCACCAGATTCAGGAAAAGGGTTCTCTCAGAATGTGAGTGCGTTGACTTACTTGGATCTATCATATATATATATATATATACTGGCATCTGGGAACTACGTACGTACGTACGTACGTACCACGGTACCAGATGATGTAGGCTTACTAGCTAGGGGAGCTCCAATATCTCAATCTACGCCATACTTCCACAAAATCTTTAATTAATTACCCATGGAAATGGCTAACCTCGCAAAGCTCAGGTTCTTACTTGTTGATCACACACAATGCCTGGAGAGGTGATGACAAAGCTAAAAATGCTAAGGGTGTTGGGCATAGCGCAAATGATCTAGTGAGGAGCCGTAATTGTAGATTATTCATAGCAAATAAATTAATTGGTCATTGCGTTTCGGTTCCGCATACAAAAGTTGGTTTCCTTTTACCTTCCATATGTTTGTCTTCTTTAGACCATGCACAGATCATGTAAAGGAAGGGAGGGACAAAGAGAAATATAAAGGTAGGGGCTACAGAAAACTAACTTGCAATCTGTACATTTACTCTAAAAAAAAACTTGTAATCTATGCATATGTTTCCATTTAAGTTATAATTATTTATGTATGTTGGAGAAACTAGAAGCTGCTTCCTTTTCCGGTTTTGGGTTCTTGCAAAATCCTTGGGCTGCGACTTTGCAGTCATCGCAATCTCCTCTGTTTGATTACAGAGCTGTGGCATTAAACCATTACACATTACATTCGTTTGATAGCATCATATTTTGATATGTTTGCAATTTATGATCAGTAACTGATTGCTAGTTTGCAGCATCAAAATATTCTACACTTGGTCTCCCCCCCCCCCAGCTGGTATGGGTTCATCACTACTTGACAAAAAAAAAAAAAAAAAACTTAGAGAGGATTAGAGTTAAACTACGTTAGTTCACTTCTAACCCACTTGACAGTATAGAAAGAATTGGAGTTGGTCCAACCTTCAACATTTTAAAATTTAGTAGTTGGTCCCAACCGTCAGCATCTCTCAAAAAAAATATATTTTTTTGAAACCAATTTCTCATAATATATTTTTATTAAAACTGCCGAACTTATCAATTGTTGACTTTTATTTAAATTTAAATTTTTAAATATTTCTCAAATTATTAATTAGGATCCGATTCTTGGTTGACCCGGTGCACCAATAAATTTCTACCCTCTACACAAACCGCTTTTTCCCGTACGTGTTGCACGGGTCGTATTTTTTTTATAAATAATTGTATTTAATTATATAATTTTAAAAATATTTTTTTTTATAAAATAAAAATAGATATAATAAAGGATAAATAGTTTATCGTTTTTAAAAAATTTCTGTGACATTATTCATTGTTTGTGTAAAAATGATAAATAAAATTTTTAAATATTTAATTTTAAAATAATATTTTTTATAAGGATTAGTGTGCTAAAATCCTCGCCGCACGCTCCTCTTTTGCTATTGTGCGCCATTGCCGAAAACAATTAGAAAGCGTAAAAAGGGCGGCGGCGGCGACGGCGACGGAGAGAAGGAAACGGCAAAGATGTGGAGGAGGGTGAGTACTCAGCTTCGACCACTTCTTCTCCCATGGCGATCTCGCCTCAACACGGGGGCCTCCTCCATGTCCTCCGCGCCCCGCTCCTCGCCGTTGCAGAGGACGGCTCCGCTCTTCTTCTCCACTCTCGGTACCCTCCCCTTCCCGTGATCTCCTCGCCCTTATTAGGGTTTCGATTCGGATTTAGGGTTCCGATTACGTCAATTCGGTTTACAGATAGTGCGACGGCGAAGAAGAGACTGGAGGACGTGATGCCGATCGCGACGGGGCTCGAGCGGGAGGAGATCGAGGCCGAGCTCCAGGTACCTGGTTTTCTCCTCCTCTATTTGCTCAGATATTTCAATTTAGCATTTGGTGTTATGTTTTGGTTTTGAGGGGTGATGATAATGTTGCTATCATCTCTTATTGTATGGATTTAGGGGGGGAAGCGGTTTGATATGGATGCTCCAGTCGGCCCATTCGGCTCGAAGGTTAGCACGCGCTGCTAATATGTTTCAGTTTTTGCTGTTGATTTTGAAAGTTCTTTATCCTCAGGATTTGAAATGTGTTGTTGGTTTTATTTGGATCGGTGGCCATTTGGAGTATCTAATTTTGCTATATATGTTTGGATATGAATCGTTTGTAAAAAAGGCCACCAGCTTTCCCCAAAAAAAAGGAGTAGTATCTTCATTAGCCGGAAAGAATTAGTCTCCACTAGCGTAATTCGAAGAACGAAAACGGTCTAGTCAAGTTTAAAACCTTATTTGAGGGAGGGGCTGGATCTCGGTCCCGGAAGCATACCTCATTCATCAGATGAAAGAAGGTAATTCCCAAAACATTCATCGGGCGCACCTTCCAAAGCAAGAAAGAAAGCCGGTTGTAGATATCAATCTGATACTTGGACCAATTAATCTCTTGAGCCTTCAACATCACACCACCTAAGACCAGGATATCTTGCCGAAGATAGTTTATCAAATCCTCACTATTAACCTGGAGACCAGACACATCCAAATCTCCCTAGCGTCTATTCAAATTAGTAATAAACGATTTAAGCACAATAATTGCACCAAGTACCATTTTGCATGACCGTAAAGGAGACGCTAATTTTCGCTTAAAATTGCTTGTTTTGTTTGCTGTGGTCATTTCCCTGAACTAGAGTAGTTAAATGATAGGTGTTCTTGGGAAGAAATGGTGGAACATTGATGGTTTCCCTGCTGGGTAATGGATTAGAGCAGATCATTATTTTATACTGTGGTGTTTCCCTTTTGTCCGAACATATGCAATGTACATAATTTTATTTTGATATTTGTATGAAGAGAGGGCCTTACTCATTTTAAAGTAATTAGAAGGTTATCATTTAGAAATATGAGAGGCATCACTCTTTTCTTCTCTCTCCTTTAATGAAAAAAAAATGAAGTTGTGACGATGAAACGGCCATTTCAAGTTGAGTTTAAATACTTTTGAAAAGATTTTCTCTATGTTTGAGATTTATTATGTTGGCATTTCGATAAATATCAAGCTTGAGTGTAGGCAAATATCTCTTCTCATTTTGACAAACCAAATGAGAAGAAACTAATCAATTTGGAATTAAGCATGATCATGGGAATGTTATCTTCTTTTCCTATATATATCTTCCTATGGATGGTACATGTGACTTAGATCAGGTACAGAAGCTGATTTTTCTTTGTGTGTGTGTGTGTGTGTGTGTGTGTGTGTGTGTGTGTGTGTGTGTGTGTTTCAGGCAAGTACTGATTCTATCTCTCTATAAAGGTGTATCTGAAAGTTAGCTTGAACACTATGCTTGGTCTGTGTTATCCATGTGGAGTTTATACTTCACTCCGAGTGTTCAATACTGTTCTTTTATAATCAAAATATTTGGCGAGGTTAAAATGGTGCTGTTAAATGCCCTTCAGCTCATAATACTTTTATATTCATATCATCCATATATTTTAATAATAACTGAAACTACACCTGCTATTTGTTTTGTGGTCAATTTTCTTATTTGAGCCTTCTACTCGAGTCATCATGCTACTTTTGGAACATAAACTATCCCTTATGGGAATGAGCATCCTCGTGCACTTTCAAATTATTGTCTATTGCTCTTGTACTATATTTGATGACATGTTTGGTCTTCTGATGAATGTGGTATTCATCCTTCCTTCTGATTATCGAGGTTTGCATATTATAGCTTAGCTCATTTTGCATTTTTTTAGCTGCTGAACTTTCCTTAATTTCTATCTTATAGCTATTTTTATATATGTTCTTTCTGTGAAGCTATAGGTTTCTGTACTGACAACCATCAATAATATATATCTGTATCTGTTTGCTAAGATATGGATGTACCAATATGCACATTAAAACGAGTGCAGTACAAATTCAGTGTTCACTTAACACCCACTTATATAAATAATCATTTGCTAATCTGCATGATTAACTTATATTGCAAATCCCTTATTTGCAGCATTCTGTTTTTTATTTGGCAGATGTTGAACCTTTTATGTTAACATGGAAACTGCTTCTTATTTGTAGGAAGCACCTGCTGTCATTCAGTCCTACTACAACAAAAGGATAGTCGGTTGCCCGGGAGGTGAAGGCGGTACGTGCAATAGCTATGTTGAATTACTGTACTGGTTATAACTTTCACCATTGTTCCTTCTCGTCTCCTAGTCTCACCAATGTCGCCTTTGACTAATCTTTGACTAAACGAAAGCATAATAGATGTTGGAAATAAAATGGTTTTATTTACTTTGATGAGGCAAGTTTAAGTTGAGTTCAGTTGACATTTTTACTAAACTATTTTTATGTAAGTGCAGAGGATGAACACGATGTTGTATGGTTTTGGTTGGAGAAAGGAAAGCCACATGAATGCCCCGTGTGCTCACAGTACTTTACGGTAAGCAATTGTGATAATCTGAATCCTTCACGTAGGAGTATTTGATACAAAATTAAATGGTGAAATCAGACACTATTCTGTCCAGTAATTTCTTATTTACCAGGTAAGATTTCTTTGCATTTCTACAGCTTGAGGTGGTAGGTGCAGGTGGACTTCCTGATGGCCACAGTGAACATGATGACCATCATCATCATTAAGATTTGGAAATTTCTGCAAATAAGTATACGAAGGTGAGAGGGTAGCTCCCTCGGGTAATCTCTAGCTTCGGATTATTTGGCTGCTCCGTCTGTTGAATTTTGTTATCTGAGTGGACGGTGTTTTTACTTCTTCCTTACATGCCATAAGGCACCTCTTTAATTTTGGGTTCTATCCGTTAATAATCCATAACCTCAGTAAACACTGTATTCTTTTACTTTCAAATCATAATGAGGTAGGTTTGTGTGGTGTTGTGATTATAAATTATAGTTATCTGATGCGTGAGTCAGCTTAGATTTGTGTGTCACACTGATGCAGCGAAGCGAGCAGGGAAGGAGACGCCATATAGAGATTAGGGACGAGCTGAATAACTTTGTTTTTTCCCCTTTTCTTTGGAAAGGTGATAGTTTGTTATAGGTGATGACAACACAGCTCCTTCAATAAGCTACTTGTGTGTGAAGGAGACGCCTTATTATAGGACCATAACTCCCATCTATTTTATTTTTGATTCTAGGTCAGTGATGTGGAACGACAAACTGAAAATCCATAACCCCAATTGCTACGGGAATACCGTTTAGTTGACCTATGCCTGTTTGAACAGCTTTAGTTAAACCTGTCTTTCTTTGATAAGAATCGATACGATCTCTATAAGGTTCCTCAGGCTGATGTCATGGTTGATGGTTTTTATGAACATTTGATTTGATAAGATCTGCTGCTGATTTCAATAGCCAAGTCAAGCTTTCCAGCAGGCGATGCCGATTCTACCTCTGCCAAACCGCCGGGTTGGGTTGGTGCTCGCCCTTGGCAGGTGTCCTCTTTGACTTCTGAAGCTCCTACTTTCGACTTGACACACTTTAAGTGAAGGCCGCGTACTGTCCATCTAAGGGAACGCTATTGGATCAAATGACAAAAACATTGTTGAGAAAGAGATGGCTTTTTCCGGATGAAATGAAACATTTGATTCATGTAACAGGAGAAAGATCGGGAAGCTTTTTATAGCAGGCGGGTCATAAGTCCAGCTGGTGAAGGCAGGGGAACCGGAGTAGCTACCGTTTCACTGGCTCTAGTATCCACTGGCTTTCAATGAGGTAGGCTGACCCTTGTGAATTCGGTGTTCACTAACATTTCGTTATACTACTTCCCGATCTTTAGAGCACCCAGATGGGTTCTTAAACGTATTGAAGCTCTCAGAAGGGCATTCTTTTGGAAGGGGGAGACTAATTAAGGTAACGGGTGGGCAATGCCTTGATAGGTGGAAGACCGTTTGTAGGAGCAGAAAAAACGGTGGGTTGGGAGTTTTGGATCTTGAAGATATGAATATAGCTCTACTTGCGAAATGGTAGTGGAGGTTCCTCTCGGATAACAACAATCTTTGGGGCCCGCTTATTCATAGTTTATACTACTCTCGAAGGAGACCTCTTAGGGAAGGTATGGCTTTTAAGTCGTGTTCACACTGGTGGCGCAGAGTTTTGACGACAAGGGAGATCTTTAAGTGCGGAGGGAGATCTTTAAGTGCGGAGTGACGTACTCTGTGGGTGACGAAAGGAGAATAAACTAGTGGACAAATATTTGGGCTGGGCAAGTGCCTTATTGCACCTTATTTTCGATTATTTTTGGCAGCGCACGGTGCAAGGATCGCAGGGTTAAGGATTGCTGGGGAGTTATGGGGTGGAAGTGGCAGAAAATTCTAAAAGGGATGGAGCTGGACTCTCACCTTAATAGGGATGCGATTAGACAGTTGAAGGTGGAGGTTCCTGAAGTGGCTCTCTGTAACAAAAGAGACCGAATCAGATGGAGGTGGACCTCGTCGGAACGCTTTACTGTCAAGTCGGTATATACTTTCTTGCAGGATAGTGGGGTTGGGGTTACACGTTTCGATCGATTATGAAAGATAAAAGTCTCCCTGAAGGTAAGGATCTTTACTTAGCTTGTCATTAGAGGTAGGGTGCGTATGGTGAATAATCTATGTAAATATGGTTAGAGTGTTGACGAGAGATGTACCTTCTGTTTAGAGGAGAACGAATTGGTGAATCACCTGTTTATGAGTTGTTCTTGCACTAAAGCCGTACTGATGTTCATTAATAAATCGTTGATTCGTCACTGCTCTTCGGTTGATGACTTGTGGGTTACTTGCAGTTGCAGAGGTGGTTCTCTGGGGGGAGGGGAGGACTTTGTGACAATCGTTGTCTACTGGTGGGTAATCTGGTTGGAACGGAATAGAAGAATTTTTGAGCTGAAAAAATGTACCTTGGATTGCGTTCTAGTTGAGGTTCGCTCTTTTATAGAGCTGTGGGGTCGCTTCTGTTCCTAGTGGTTTTGTTTGTTTTTTTTTTTTTTTTTTTTTTTTTTTTTTTTTTTTTCGGTTCGTGAGACTTAGCTGTCTGTTGTTGCTTAATTAATTTTCGTTTTGAATGAAACAGTAATAGATTACCTTTTCTCAACAAAAAAAATAAATAAATAAATAAATAACTAGCTTATAAATTAGGCTTGAAAAGTTTGAACAGTAAAAAATAAAAAATAAAAATAAAAATTAAAAAATATATTAAATCATTTGTTGTGTTGGCATGTTACATCATTAACGACTCTGCAGTTATTGGCAATGGAGGACGCCCTTGTCGACACTCTCCTAACATGTAAACCAAATTCCTTTCTTTTTATAATCTGCACCCTTCGGATATTTGATTCACTCTCCTCGTTTTGAAATTAAGTTGTCTTCCATCACGCACAGGTAGATGCGGGGTACGAAGACAAGCTTTCCGTATGATCGATCCGCGGAGATCTTTCCCAAAAATTTAAAATGATACGCCAAATAGATGGCGCCATTGAATATGTATTCACACATAAATGCTCATGCATATCTCATCAGAAAAGAAAACTTTATATGTATATTCATAAAATATATATGCATATACCTACATCTTAATATACATACCCATAGGCCTATAGCTATAATATATACATATTATTATTATTATTATTATTATTATAGATATGAAAATAGAGTACAAAACAGTCGCACTGGCAATAACCATATATATATATGTTGATAAAAGATTCTTCAATTGGATTATTTTCCCAACACTCGCATCATTTATATTTTGTAACCAAGCTGAAGTGAAAGTTGGACGCATATATGGTAGTGCGAGTACTCCGGAAATCTTCATCAAAAGTGTTTCGTGAGTGCCGTATCCGATAAACAGTACACAATTAGTATGCAGAGAGACTGTTTGAAGTATTATTAGTGCGTCGTAGGTGGCTGTGAGTTGATATTAGGCATTTGGAAATTGGAAATATCCCGGTCAGACTTGTTCTTCTCCAGCATTGCCGTGCTCCGTGCAGATTTTGCACCGTCTAGAAGCTATATTCTATTTGCTGTCATTAATTGTCATTTTTTTTCAAGAGAAAGAGCCCGCGCAAGGTCCTGAACGACGGCTCCAAGCTTTTATTTGTTAAGATAAAATGACCACCAACCACCCTCAGCAGTAGTCGAGTCTAAATCTTGTCATGTCGTGAATTTCTATTATTAGTATATATAAAGGAGGGATGGAGGAGCACTTATTATTAGTTATTACTGCTGCAGCCTTGCCGGCGGCCGCCATCTGAATTCCCTCATCGATCCTCTGTGCAGATGAGGAACAAAATGGGGAGGAGGATACTCGATCGCAATATCAACAGTAATCTCTCTCCTCTTCCTGACTCTAATTATTTTCCTCACTACTCAGCGCTCGAAGGCCTTCTTTCTCGTCGGCAGTTGCGACGCCGCGCTCATCTTTGTGATCCTCATCTGGGCCTCCGTGCAAGACTTTTTGGTGCCCAGAGAATTCGTACGCTCCAGGGAAGTAAATATCATCGCATGTATAGCTGCAGCCTCCCTCCTTCCGGTGGTTGTTCTGCTGTGCGTTCGCGTCGGATCCTCCTCCGTCGTCTTCTACGTCACTTGTTCCTTAGACGCCGCCGCCTTTTTCCTCTACGGCGTGGCGGCGGCAATCCCGAGAATTATGGCGTGGCAGAGGAAGCGCGCGGGGAGCATCGGCGAGCTGGATTTAGAGGAGGAAAAACACCACCTCGGATACAGCTTTCTGGGCTCCGAGGTGGTGGGCCTGCCCAAACGAATTCCCTACAGAGAGCTGAAGGAAGCAACTAGAAACTTCCAGACTCCCATAGGGAGAGGCGGGTCCGGTTCGGTCTTCAAGGGGATCCTCGGCGACGGCTTGCCCGTCGCTGTGAAACGGATCGACGGAGAATTACGCGGCGAGAGAGAGTTCCGCTCAGAAATCACGGCCATCTTGAGCGTGCAGCACATCAGCCTCGTGCGCGTCATCGGATACTGCATCATTCCGAGGAGCTCTCGCTTCCTCGTTTACGACTACTACCAGAATGGTTCCTTGGACGGTTGGATCTTTCCCAAGGCCGGAAGAGAAAACAATTGCCTGAGTTGGGCGTTGCGATACCGAGCAGCTATAGACGTCGCCAAGGCCTTAGCTTACCTCCACCATCAGTGCCGACGGAGGATCTTACACCTCGATGTGAAGCCGGAGAACATCCTCATAGACGACGACTTCCGAGCGCACGTTACTGACTTCGGCATATCGAGATTGCTGGGTGTCGACGAAACCAGTGTCATTACGACTGTCAGAGGCACGAGAGGCTACTTGGCCCCCGAGTGGTTCTCAGGAGGCGGCATATCCGAGAAATCCGACGTTTATGGCTACGGAATGGTGCTGTTTGAGCTCATTAGTGGCAGAAGGAACATAAATTTTATCGACGAAGGCGGCCGTATTTCGCAGAGGAGATGGTCCTACTTCCCCAAGAACGCGAGCGAGCAAATGAAGGGAGGGAATTTGATGGAGCTGGTGGATCAGAGGTTGATCGGAACCGGAGATGTTAGAGAGGAGGAGGTGAAGACTCTGGTTTACGTGGCCTTTTGGTGCATACAAGAGAAACCCGAGCTTAGGCCGAGCATGGAGATGGTAGCTAACATGCTACAAGGTTACGTAGCAGTGGGCATGCCCCCAGACACTAAGATATTCCTAGCAGAATCCCCCTCCCCCGCCCACTCGGAGCTAATTAGCACCGGTTCGACTTTGGCTCGTAGTACTGCCTCAGATAGCTATTCTGGTCGTCAAACTTTATCTTATTAAATTTAATTTGATGTTCTCTATCTGTACATTTTATGTATGCCACTCCTGATTTTAACTCGTTAATTAAAAGATTCCTTCTGCGTCCACACTTGTGCTTGTTTTGCTAAACAGACAAATCTTTTTTCTTGTGGGATTTCTAAAGATTATACATATTTGTATGGAAAAAAAAAGAAAGAGGTTTAATTGGACGCTAGGACTGTGATGCTGTAAATTCAATTCCCTGAATAGTTGAAATTTTGCTAAGTGATAGTCATCAGTATATGCTTTTGCGCTAACTAATCTAATCTCCTCTTATAGACTGGCCTTTTCAACTTTCTTAGAGAAGCTGGAATATTACTACTTATTCATATTCTTGCACGAGCATTAATACTACAGCGGATTATGTGCTCTAGCCCTTTTTGTCTATTCGATCAGATCAGTTGTTATCAGTCACACCCTAATTACTCCAATGCTGAAGGTGTTGAGAAGCACTTTGTTAGGCTTTGTTTTTGAGTCATCGAAACAATCGCCGATGTTCTTGTTGGCTGAGATTCGTAATCTTAAAAATATCTGGGAATTACACTGTGCTCGGTAGTTTTTTTTTTTTCTTTCTCCCTCGATGCCCTGTTGTCTTAATCTGTTGCTAAGTTCAAATGCTAAATAAATTAAGCGGTAACATGGTCTCAAAAGAAAAAAAAAAAACAAGGACTAGCATATTGGTGTTACTAACTGAGGCTTATTAGTAATCTGTTCATCTGTGGCCTTCAAAATGTCAGTTTTGGAATGCAGAAAGGTTCTTGTGCACATGAAATTCCTGCTTTAAGATGCCCTCTCGTCACACCCACTTGCCTGCCCCTCCTGCCTCTGCCTTAAAATGCCTGCTACTCTCTGTCACTCAGTGCTATTCACAGGCCTACACGAATGATCATTATGTGAAAAGAGCATGAGAAAGAAAATTAATTCTTGGATCTTCCCTGGTCCAAAACATTTATTATCATTCAATTATGTTCTGCAAATTGTTGTTTTCTGTCAATTTATTGCTAGGCAAATATACTCCTGAACAATACAGTGTGTGTATGTAGCATTATTGCATGGCAGTCACAGAGAATAATGCTACTGATAGAGTGTATGTTCTTTTATTAAGGAGGACAACATGAACAAAAGAGAAAGCCAAATGTGTTGTGATTTTCACCAAATCGTTGACTAAAAATTTGATGGTTGACATTTGAAGTTCCGAGAAAGCACGTTACCTTACTCTTTCTCTCAAAAACAAGAAGAAAGGAAAAAACAATTATAAGCTGGCATGGTACAATGGAATTTACAATGTGGCTTGACATTGCATGATCTCATCAACTGTATCATATATTTTTTTTCTTTTCTTAGAGTTGTATATAGAGGGGAGTTGAAAATTAAGGAGATCTTTTAATTGTGCCAAAAAAATAATGGAAGCATGTTATTAATACTTTCATCAAAAAAGAAAACTCACATGTTATTCTCTTCTGCCTATGCTTTTCTCCCAGTTACGTCCACTTTAAATATCTCTCCTACAGTTTTGGTACAGCCGTTTTATCTTCGCAACAACTCTAGATAGCACCTTCTGAATTAATGTTTTAAGAGAAGATTAATGATCAAAAACTTGTGTTAACACTAGTAATGATTACAAATGATCAAACAACTCCTGATTTTTAGAGTACCAATTCTTAGTAGATTTTTATTTGATTTTGCTTCTATAATCGTTAGATGTGACTCAAAATCAGAATCGTTTCGATATTATGATTTAGGTTCGCCGACGGCTTCGCGGTGCGACGAGAAATTTTGTAGATGTCTGTGGTGGAAGCGAAGGGCTCGAGCCGCTAGGGTGAGATTGAGCGATTGTACGAAGAAGAACTCTTGTATTCCCTCTTTTCTACAAAGTAAAATCTCTTTTTTTTCGTCCGTAGTTTTTTTCCTGCAAAAATTTTTTTACGTAAATCTGTGTGTTAATCCTCTGTCGTGCAATTTTGGTTTTACTTTTCTATCGTGATCGTCAATTGATTTTGTTTAGTTTATGCGCTCGTTGCTAACAATAATAAATACTTAATAGTTGATTAAAGATTTGATGGTCGGTACTGTTCTTTCTCTCTCTGTTTAATAATAATAATAATAATAATAATAATAAACCCTCCAGATTGGACCTGGATTGGCTTAGTAATGGGCTAATAATATATCCTGCAGAGTTGGACCAAAACATAGTGGCGTTGGTCGAGGGAATAGAAATATATATATATATATATATATATATATATATATATATATATATAAAGGGCCTAGGGCGTGAAGTGACCGGATTTCCTATGGCTATTGACGGCTCTTCGTGTCTCCCCCAGTAAACAGATCTCCCAACAAATCCCTCCCCTAATTGAAGGACCAAATCAACGCGTTACCCCACGCACACCACCTCCACTACACCAAAAGATCGTCTCCTTTTGCTGCTCTCGCTCCTCAACTCATCTCCCCCACAAGGTTCGTAGTTCGTACTCTCTGAATCTAAAGAAAAGAAAAACCCACTTCTCATCTCCTCTTTCCCTTTTTTTTTTTTTTTTTTTTTTTTTTGGGTTCTTCCACTTTTTAATGGCAATTTCTCCTTGCATTATAATCCTTTCATTTCGTAAAATAAAATTTACAATCCGATGCGGTATGCGCGTTCCCCCCCCCTCCTTTTCTAACCTCTTCTTCTCTCGTTTGTGTTTCAAAATCATATTTTTCTTTTTTGAATCTCAAAATAGAAAATCCGTGTTGTTTTACCCCCCATTACTGGGTTTTGTCCATTTGGAGGTTCGGGTCTTACCTTTGCTTGTGAGGGGTTGAGCTGAGCGCTCTTCTTTTGTTGCAGTGAAATCTAAATCTGGTTGGAATCATTGCAAGGGGTGGTGGGGTTTCGAGTGCTGCTCTTCGGATACTTGCGATGAACTACGGGAGCAGCTCAATCGGTTCTGGTTTGGTTCTGAATCCCTTTCCCTGCATTAAGAATCAAAATTGCTTCCTTTTTTTTCTTTTTTTTCACCCATCCCCCTTTTGATTAGCTCGAATGATAAAAAATGTTTGTTGAGAAGCCCATTGAAGTGGTTAATGCAGGTTCTAGAACAAATACGAGGGCTTTTGAGTATGGGAGGACCCAAGTGGTGAGACCCAAAGGGAGGCACCTGGCTACAGTAGTGTGGCTTCATGGCCTGGGTGATACTGGAGCAGGGTAATTACCAATTTAACACTCATTGCCCATTGGCTGATTATAATTTCGGTAGCAATGATCTTTCACTTGGACATTTTCTTCAGCTGTATTGGCGGCTTTGCTTGCTCATTTACTGTGAAAAAAGCAGATAAATCAAGGATTTTATGCTTGTGTCACTTGTTCGCCAGCTTTTTGTTTGCCTGCCGTATTTTCTTTGTTCTTTAATCTTGTATTCTTCGAGGTTTGGGTTGGGAAGCTGGGCGGTTGGTCGTTGGAGCAAAAAATGACTATCAATCGCCTGTTGAGTACTATGATGTCAGATATTGAAATAATACTATTTCCAGAACTCAGCGTGCAATCAGCTTATCTTAATAATAGTATTATAGGCTTGATAGTTCATAATATGAACCGCATTGAACTTTTTGTGCACGGCCTACAGTAGCGGCTTGTTAGGACATCGCTACAACATATTCCTTGATAGTCATAGTCATAAACTGTATAAACGCCATGAAATTTTCATTTCAGTCAAGTTGAACTCCATAAAATCTGACTTACATGATTTCTCTTAAATTTAGTGCTCGCAACATTCTGACGAGCACCGAATCTCTGATTTAGATAAAAAATTGGATGGGCGCATTGCTAGTTATGTTAACTTGTTTTGCTTTTGGTCTTAATGAGTATAACAGCATCCGAAATGGAAAGATTCAAACAAGGATAGGGTCATTCTTCTCAACTTTTAACTCTAAATTCTCCTCGAGTTATGTGAAGTGAAAATCCCACGAAATGCTTTAAGACTGTTATCTTTTATACTATAATGATGTCTTGTTGAGGGCACACATTTACTTTCAGTAGAGTTTCAACATGGCTGTACTTTGTGTCATGACAGTCAACATTTAAATCTTGTTTGCTGATTTAGAAAGAGTCGCATACTGATACATTTGTTATCTGCTCGATTTTCTTGACATTTGCAGCTGGTCTCAACTCCTGGAAACTCTTCCTCTTCCAAATGTAAGACTGGATCATCTGAAAATACAGTGGCATTTGTAGCTTTTTTTATCTTCATTGTGCCCTGTACTCTGCGATCTTTGGGTAGTTTGCCATTCTTTATTTTCATGATGGAACATTTATATCTTAAGGTATCTTGTGCAGATTAAATGGATTTGCCCAACTGCCCCAACACGGTCTGTAACAGTTTTCGGTGGATTCCCTGCTACTGCATGTAAGTTTCACTACGGTTACATAGTATTCGTCGATTTCCTGGGTATTCCAATTTCATTTTTGATTCTTACACTTCCCACCTCTCATTTGAAACAAAATTCATTTCAGAGTTTTTCAAGCTCCAAATTGGGAATTCTCTTTCCTTTTTTTTCCTCCCCCTCTATACCTTTTATCCTTTATTTTCCTTATTTCTTCTCTGCTTTTTAGGGTTTGATGTCGGAGATCTTTCGGAAGATGGTCCTTCTGATGTTGAGGGAATGGATGCTTCAGCTGCACATGTAGCAAATCTCTTATCAACAGAACCTGCTGATAGTATGTTCTGAGAAATATTATATAATTTCTTAAGAAATTGCGTGGATAAGTTTCTTCCGTATATATCCTTTTGGTGGTGACTTCTCTTTAGGTGTTCTTTATTACTTACACAAAATGTAAATAATTGGCAAGCATGGATAAGTTCCTTCTGTGTATATCCTTTCTGCAGTGACTTCTCTTTTAGTGTTCTTTATTACTTGCGCAAAATGCAAATAATTAGCAAGCTATACATCAAATGAGCATCAATACTTAATTTTCTTATTGAAAACACTTTTCTTAAGCATTTTTCTTTACCTTTATTGAGCCTTCTGGCTATTAAATAGATGGACTATGGAGAGCCTACTCAACATGTTTAAATTAAATTTTGATGTATACTCTTTAATATGTGATTTTTCACTCTAAATGTAGTACCTACATCAAGTACTTTGGGTTTCATAAATGGTTATTCGTTGCATGCTTCTCTGCATTTGGATTGATAACTTTTGCACTGCTTCTTTTGATTTTTGCAGTAAAACTTGCTATTGGAGGCTTTAGCATGGGTGCTGCTACTGCCTTGCATTCAGCAGCTTGTTTTGCTCTTGGAAAATATGGAAATGGCAATTCGTATCCTCTTAACCTAAGCGCAGTTGTTGGTCTGAGTGGTTGGCTCCCATGTGCCTGGTTTGTCCTATCATGTTGAGCTATGAATTCTTTATATTATCACGATAGATCTATTACTGAACCTACCCTTTGCTGTGTCATTTTTATTTCTTTAGGCGCTTGAAGAGTAAGTTGGAAAGCTCACAAGAGGCTGCAAGAAGGGCTTCCTCCTTACCAATTTTGCTTTGCCATGGAAAAGGTTCATATCTTATGCTTGTAATCTTAATCCTATCCTATGTTGTTCGGCATCCAATTTGTACTAGTAATAAGTGTTTAGTAGGTTTTTATCACTAAATTTAGAGAGGGTGTAGAAGATGCACTATTATGATCCCATCTAGCAATCAGAAGAATCTGATTCATGTTTCCTAAGAAAACCTTTTCTCTCTGTCACAACACCCAACCAACTGTATTTAAACATCAGTAAATAGGTTGTCCATGAATAAATGAACATATGTATGATGATGTATCAATACTAAACATGGAAGTACAGTAGACAGCTACTCTGTGTAAGAGAATGCTTTTAAGGTGCACTATTTTTTGAAAGCTGAAAGGCACTCTCGACTATAGTATTTCTTTTAGTTTTTCTAGCTGTAGAATTTTTAACTAATACACTATCATACATTTATTGATTATATATGGCACATGAGGTTCTATAAAGCACTTTAATCAAGTCATGCTCTAGCGTTGCTGGAGAAAATGTTTTATGATGATAGAGTAGCAAGAACAGTGTAAACACTGTTATCTATATATACTATGGATATGTGATGCTTTTCTCGTAAATTTCAAAGAAACATGAAAGCAGTTAATTGTGAATATTGATTTCCAACATTAGGAAGGAAAAAATGGGTGGATCAAGTTGATAATATTTTGCTACTGTCTTAGATTTTTATTTATTTGTCAAAATATTTTGCCTTTCTTTGACATTCTTGTCCATCATAATAACTCATCATTCCATCATACTTCAAATTTTACAGCGGATGATGTAGTAGCCTACAAACACGGGGAGAAATCTGCTGAAGCTATGAGATCAAGCGGATTTCAAAATTTAACCTTCAAATCATACAATAGGTGATGTTATATTATTGCCTAGTGTTTCTAAGTCGATCACAGTAACTGTCTCTCTGAAGCTAGTGTACTTAAATTAATGCAGCATGGGACACTACACAGCTCCTGAGGAGATGGATGAAGTGGGCAAATGGCTCACAGCTCAACTGGGAATCGAGGGCTCTCAGTCTTAAATTGGCAAGTTTTTAATTATAGATGGTACAATAAAGTGCCAACGAAAAAATCTCACTAGGGTGTACCAAATCAATAAACCTATGGTTAAATAGTATTTGTGGGTTTGGGATTCTAGTATTATTTCATAAATTTGGATAGTTTCCCGTTTCTAGAAATGGGAAGCTTGGTTGCATCTGTTACAGAACATTCATGATTCTGCTTTAGGAAGTTTAGGTGTGAAACTTTGTGCTCTGTGATTTGTATCTTAATGCATTTGTACCGGCCGAACAAGTATTCGGAACTTACAGATTCTTTTTTTGCTCTCTACTGTTACAAATTTGTTTTGCTTCTTTACACCGCCAGTGCCTGAATCCACAAAGCGCTGAAAGATTTCAACATTCTAGTCATTCACAGATGATATTTGGGCAAATTTGTATTATTACACAATATTTCAGGATTAAGCACTACAACGAACTTACAGATTCACTTGTACTGTCCCACACTACTAACTACCAACAAACACAGAAAAAAAGAAAAGAAAATGGGGAAACCTTTTCTCAACATCTAAAGCAATAAATATAGTAAGACCTCTTCAGATGAGAGGAGAAGCTGTTTAGGTACAACACATGATCACCACAAAGACTAGCATCTATAGCACAGTCAGTTTTTTTCAAAGATGTTCAGAATACATTAAAACATAGAACAACCAAGCATAATAAACCCTACTTGTGACCCTGCTCTCACTTAAATCTTCTGATCAATCACGCAGAGTCCCAGATATCAACACATAAAACATCAGATAAATAAGACGCGTCCGTATTTATTTCCCATTGCAACACTCTTGCTGTCTAGTTGTTTCCTAGTACTGAAAGAAAGCAAGCATTCCTTCCATCGTAACAGCAACACACCTTTAGATCTCCGGAAAATGCTCAAGCTCTGGAGGTAGGATACCAGAGGCAAAACCACCAAGGACCGCCGACAATATCTATCACCAGATAAAACCATGAATACCAATAAATTTACAAGTCTCCTCTTTTTTTTTTTTTTTTTTCTTTTGTTTGACTGCTAATCTCGTACGCAGAAATCAAAATGTATACCAAGGTCCATAATGTCTCGTTATGCACCACCCTGGTTGTGGTCATGCTTTATATCTGAGAGCAAGTTTTTGAGCTCACCCTTCTGTCAAAAATGATGATATTAGTTAGATAAGATGAATAAGGCAAGGTTGTCAAAACAATGTCTATGAAAATCAGCTCTTTTACCTGGTGCATACTGAGGATAATATCAGATCCGCCAACAAATTCTCCCTTGATAAATATTTGCGGAAATGTCGGCCAGTTGCTACCAAGAAAAGAAGCTTAGTTTAGAAATTTTCCCTTGATAAATATTTGCGAAACCCAACTTGCTTTTGATTTATCAAGCTACAGAGGAGAAGGTACAATCATAACTTGACATCTCACAATCTTTAGCATGATTTGAGAGACGACTGGAGCTCTAATATTCAAAATCCTATCACCTTGGACCTAAAATCGTGTTCCTCAAACTACATACGTACATATGAACTACTAACTAGAAACATACCACATATATAAAATGAAAAAAGAGGCCGGCAATTATTCACAATCTTGGATGTAATAAAAAACAGTTTATTTGGAGGCATAAAAGTTGGTGACTTACGTAACGGCCTTCACACTCTCTTTGAGCTTGGGATCTCCTAAAATATCTCTTGCACCAATAGGCACACCTGCAACAGCCGCGTACAAAAATATTATGGACAGATACTGGGACATATATTGCGAATTAAATTAGCACTTGTGGGGCAGTTCTAATTTGCAGAATAATGTCGGCTTAATAACTGAGGCAGCATAGTTAGCTCGTAGAGGCTTACTGTATTGCTGCATAACTTTGACTGCCAATGCGCTGAATCCACAGCGAGGAGCATCTGGAAGACCTTTCATATAAATGAAGACTGGATTTTCCTTAACATCCTAAACGAGTAAGCTAAGCTGATCATTATCAAGCAACCAAAATGAAGGGATGGGAAGAGATTTAGGCTGAAGGATCCAAATTCAGATGTCGCATCTCTGCTAAACTTTCTACACGGTTCAAGAAACTTTCGAAAACGGCACAAGTACCTGGCGTACGACATCCTGCAAAGAGATGCCGGAACTTTTGTTTGCGGGCTGAAAATCTTCATGCGTGTCAGGATCGGCAGTTATCCTAGCAGGATTCGAATCTCTTTGTGCATCGGGATCACCACTCAGCCTAGTTGAGCACCTAATGCTTTGATGAATGGCTGATCCGCATGCGACCTTTAAGTATAAGAAATTACGTGTAAGGTAGGTCCATTGTCATGATAGAAGATGAAAAATAGTTTTAGTTTTAGTTTTAGTTTTTTTTTTTTTCGTTCTTTCTTTTTTTTGTTTAGATATCTATCTAAGCATAGAGGGGTAATGCAGCAACAGGTTTGCATAATTTAGTACTAGATGGATTGAATATACGGTTACAACCAGAAAAGGTAAAAAATCTGCAACCAAAAACAAAAAACCAAAGAACAAAAAAAAGGCGAGGAGGCGAGAGTGGTAGCAATTACCATTGAATTGGACGAAGGAGATGAGCCAGTGAGACTCTTGAGAACCATATTTGAGAAAAATCTAGCCATATTAATTGTCTGAAACTTGAGACGGATAATTGCAGGTTCCAACCTTTCGCTTATACAACGAATCTAATCTCAAGTTCTCAACCTGTAACAAGACCAAAAAAATAACAAAAATAAAAATCAGGTACATATATAAGCAGAACAAAATTACACGAACGATGTCGCAGTTATCTTTCATTCCAAGTATTTGTTAGTGACTCTATTGCAAATTTTGAATAAACCAAAAATAAACTTCTCCGATCAACCCTAATCAGTAATTAGTAATAAAAAATAAAAATTTACTGGCGATGGTTGTGACGGGAAAAAAACCCTTTTGCAGGAATGTGTAAGAGATGACGATCAACGATATATTAGGTTTTGGGGCATGGGAGAGGAAAGAGTACAGTACAAAAAATTTAATTAAGGCGAAGTAGGTCGTAGAAGAAGAAAACCCTAGAATATAATCAATACACAGCATACCCGGACTATGGAGGAGGGGACGTATCGCGGCGATCGCGAGCTCGGCACCGAAGGAGACCGAAGATAAGCCACCGCGCAGCCTCGAGGCGAAGCCCTCACAGGCCCAGGCGAAGCTGCGTATATGGGCTGGGCCGGAACGTTGAGCCCTGGCCCACACTTTAAAATGAAGATAAATTGGGCCCAGTAGGGTCCAGTCATTAACAGGCCATGTAGCCCAAAACTGACATTTTTTGTTACTGGTATTTCATTCGTGCGTCGTAGACTCGTAGCGTGAGGGAAGAGGGGGGAGTTTGCTGCGGCGCGGCGACGATGCTACGGCGGTTGGCGCTCCGGTCTTCTTGTACCCTCGCAAATGCTGCGTCGTTCCGATCGCGGGAGAGGAAGCTCCTCGATCCCGTTTTCAGCAGCGGGAGGGCTCTCCTCCCCAATCCCCATGCCCTTGCGCTCGCTCGGAGCTTCCTCGATCTCCACAAGGTCTCTCCATCTCCATCTCTAAAGACATGTTTGTTTCCATTTAAAGCTCAGATTAATAATTCTTTTCTTTTGATTTTTGATTTTTGATTTTTTATTATTATTATTATTAGATGGGCAGCAAGGAAGCCATCGAGAAGGAGAAGGCTAGGCTGTATGATTTCATTCCTTCCGTCCCTCCCTTCCTTCCTGCTCTAGTCCTAAAAGATTTACTATTTTGTTTTTTTTTTTTTTTGAGATCAAGGTAGCATGCTACCGCTTCATTCATTTGGCTGATGAATTAGGCTAGAAACGGAGACAACTGAGTCTCGCCCCTCCACAGTCCACTCGAGAAAAAAAAAAAAAAAAAAAAAAAAAAAAAAACTTCAGGTCCCCCAGCAGGAAGCCCAGGAGTTCCTCTGCATCCTGATTTCGTCCAGTAGAACCCGTGCCGTCCGCTTCTTAGATTCGAAAATCCTACTGTTCCTGATTTACTATTTTGTTACGCCTGCTTTTATGTAATAAATTGATGGTTTTGTTCAGTACCTTTGTTCTTGATCTTGCATATGCATTGATTTTTGAGTATACTACAAATGTTCTATTGCAGGTCAGATGAATTAAGCCGAGGATACTTTGCCGACATATCGGAGATCCGTCAAAATGGCGGCAAGGTGAGGTTTTTACTGTTATATATCTTATCTGCTACTCTGTTAGGCAGTGGAGATATACTAGTGCTTGCCGGTAAAGAATTCGGTGCAAAGAGGATAGAGATGATTTGAGCTTATTTTCTGCAACGCAGCAACGGGCTATGCATTAGATGTTCGCCTTTTTTGATGCTGTTGTTGCTTCTCTGAGGTTCTCAAGTTGGAGATTATGTGTTTGTGATATTAACAAGTAGGTCATAGTGCAGCCATAGGAAACTTGAAACCGGCGTGGATAGAATCAGATAGTTGATAATGTCCGTATTTTAGATCTTTGAATGGTTTTATTATGTCTTATAAGAATTATCTGATAATAATTCTCAGCGTCGGCGGTGTGCAAACCGTCTTCCACTTTTAGAACTTTGGCCGTAGTGTTTCTTGATCAAATTTATATATTTGCTGCAGATTGCCTTGGCAAATAAAACTATAATCCCAACTGTTGCAGCTGTTAATTTTCCTGATCTGGAAGTAAGTGTCTCAGATGGCAGAAAATTAAAACTACCCGTTAGTTCTGGAGAAAAACAAACTGATACAAGTGAAATGCCTATTCCTCCGGCATCATTGCTGTGCCTTTCCTTTCGGGCAAGCTCACAGGTATAGGTTTATTCTCATCCTGCATTTTCATGTTTCCTTTCTTCATCATTTCTCTCGCATGTTAATTTTATTATTTTAGAGTAAACTGTCGAACAACGTGAGAAACCCTTGACAATGAGCGGCAAATGAGCGATATAGGAGCAATGAATCACTTTGGCAACTTCTAACCGCAGCTCGAAGCTAATTGGAGTTTTTTTGCTTTTCAAGTCTAGAATATCATTTTGGCTTCCCAACATTGCTACAGCCCAAACTCCTGGCTTCTTCTCGAGTAGAAGTTGTCTAAAAATCCAGGCCAAACATGTAGGCATCTAAATGTATGCAAACCCAACTTTCTTGCTGCAAGTAAAGCCTAAACTCCATAACATGCACTAATGGTTGGAGCCTACCAATTGGGTCCATGTTGGGGTGGGGTAGAGAAATTGATGGGTCTGATTTGGCATTGTTATGTTGTCTTACTATAGTATATATTTTGTGATGTCTGATGTGTTCTTGCAAGAAATTGTTGTCGGTCATCTGCATAAAAAATCAAATGAATCTGCCATGCTAATGTTAGAGTGGACCACGCTGGATACATTTGGTTACGATATCCCTTATCACTCTTGTGTGATAACATCGTCACACTCTGTTCGGCATGTTTGTACAAACATCACTATAACAGCAAGCAATGTAATTTGTTTTCCTTCCATGTATTTGATAAACAAGATGTGGTCAATTTGGTAATAATCTAAGTTTTAAGATTCCTGACTTTTCCTTCTTCATGCTTTGTTGCTTATTACTCAGATGTCATATGATAAAAACTAATTATGAATAAGTTGAAATTTCATTTAGACTTAATACAGATCTGTTTTGCCTTACCAGAGGATGGCGGAGTCATGGAGTCTTCCTTTCCTGAATGCTTTCAGTGCTTCTGGGAAAATCCAAATATATGAGGTAATCCGAAAGAAGAGTAGTTAGTTGAATATACCCATGTTGTTTGTATGTTGAACATGCAATATATCCAATAGTCTCTTAATGTCTCAAAATCTACCTTCTGACATGACAAATTGACAACCTACCAATCCTCCTTTCTTTTTGTCTCTGTTGCTTTTAAAGAACAATCCGTTGCTGTGCTATAAAACTTACATTTCTATTTTTCTTGTGCATGCTTGTATTCTACAGCTTAACATGCAATAGCATAATTCTGGTCAAAGGTTTTGATGTTAGAAAATTGTATATCCAACTGGCATATATCAGTGGAGGAGCTTCTACCTGGAAAATGGCTCAAACATCTGAAGAGCTTATGTTGATTCAATTTTCAGCTGTACAATTTTTTTTTTTTTTTTTTTTTTTTTGAGAGAGAAAAATAGCTTGCTACCCGCTTCATTCAGCTGTCCAAATTTGCTTATCGTTTTGTATGCAAAGACCATATATACCTTGTGATTTATCACTTGCAGTCATATTTATTCTGAACCTACCGTATGCATCGAAGAATAGATGCTTAATTTTAGACCTTCGAAATATCCTTCTAGCAATCAGCTGTTTGGCAGTCGGTATTTCCAACTTATCTTTTGATAGCTAATGTCAGACTAAACTGTTCTGACTTTGTTCAACATATGGTATGGTGTAAGCACTTCACCAGGGTTGCTGTCCTGCTGATACTGTATGCGCCTCTATGCAACATTTTCGTGCTCTGTCTAGAAAATTATTTACATTCACTTTCACTGCCTTGTTAGCGAAGAATATCAGTCTTCTAAACATCCCGGGTTAGCTGACTGTGAGAAAAGTTGTTGTTTTTCAGGTTTCGTTTATAGATTCTTGGTTGTTGTCGTTGGGTCCAGTAAGGCAATCATTCCTAAAGATAATGAAGAAATCAAGTAATCCACAGAGACAGATTGTTTATGCATTTGGAGACAACTATGACTTCAGGAAAAAGCTTCAAATATTGAATCTCTTAACCGGGTAATCTTTTCTTCTTTTGTTGTTTTGACTGTTTGGACGTTTTTCTTCACCGAGAGGAAGCTCTTACTGAAACAGGATAGCATCTGCTTTTTCCCTCCAGTTATATTTTCCTTGTTGATAGACTGGGAAGAATAAGATGGCAAGCTTTTGGGTCAGCAACAGAAGAAGAACTGTCTTCGCTTTTATCATGCGCCACCCTCTTGTTAGATGACCAATGAGGTGCCTGTTTTATCCTTATCAACAACTGATGTTTCTTCTGATCTCTTCTCAATAAACAATGATCAAGTTGGATCAGAAATGAAATATTACTTGATAACTACTGAGGATACTGTTTACTTGTTTTGTCGTCAGGGAGAACCATGTACCTCTAGAGCTTTTGTGTACTTTGGTAAGGGTTTCTGTCGACCTTCTGAAGGATGCGCAGAGCTCATTCTCTTTTGCCTAGTTTTGGTTCTTTGGTTGTGAAAATCTAAAGCTTCCATTGGCATGTTGTGAAGTGCTCTGCATTATTCAGTTCAATCACGAACCAGGCCTACTAACCATGCATGGTTTCCCCTCAAAAAAAAAAAAAAAAAAAAAAAAAAAAAAAAAAAACCATGCATGGTCTAACCTTGTTGGTTGATCCTGTAAAAATTATGTTTGATCTGAATAAGTTTCTCTTAGAAATGGTTCGTCAAGTGTTTTCGTTGTTCATTTCTTTGTTATTATTATTTATTTCCTCACACTAAATGTATGTAATGACAAGTATGAGGTAGCAAATTCCATGCCGCCCCTGTTGTGGGAAATTTCTTCATGTTATAGGAACCGATGACTGCATAAAAGGTTGGCAGGTAATGTTTTTCTTTGGCAGTTTCGGTTGCCTGCCTATTAAGAACTAATCGGTGTGTCAGTAGATTAGTTCCGACTTTGTAGACACATTTGTTGAATGACCGGCATGCGGTGGGTGAGAGGGGGGCGGGGGGGTGTTTAGAAATTTCTGCCTCTGGCGGCCGCGGTTGAGATTTGGTATTCGCTTGTTCCGTTTGGATACAATTGGAAAGTTCAGCAGTCAATGGCGATTTTCGTGGGACGTGGAACAACAGCTTCGCACGAAAAGCTAAAACATGCCTGCAGGTAATTTATTTATTTATTTATTTATTTATTTATTTATTTATTTATTTATTTATTTATTTTATGGTAGTATATTGTGGTTGCATTGTATCTTGTTATTATTACAGGCGAATTTTAGTGGTGGTGGTGGTCAAAACTCAAAAACTCGAAAGGAGGACGGACATGATGTAGGCAGCGGCCACGAGCTTCTTGTGCCGGCAGTTTGCGGCAACCGCTGGTCATCTCGTACCTGCCATCACACGTGGACCAATAGAGTGGGGCCAGTGGGTCCACGTGTAATGAGCAGGACGAAGGTGTCCATTTTTCTCTGAACTAATCCGGATGTGATGGGCCCCACTCCCTCCCCGATGTTATAACTTCCGCTCTGAAATATTCGTCCCCGATTCCCGATTCCCGATGAGTCATGCCCAGCACATCATCCCCTCGTCGCCTCTCCATCTTCCGCTTCCACCCCCGCCCCCCAACGATGGATCAGTAATTGGGTAGTTCCTTTCGGACCCAGGTACGACTCGTCATCATTTCTATGCTTTACTTTCTCTCTCCTTCTCCTCTTCTCTCTCTCTCTCTCTCTCTCTCTCTCTCTCTCTTTTCTTTTTTCTTTTTTTTCTTTTTTTTTTTCATCTGCTCTTTCTGTGTGATTTGTATAGTTAGTTTCGTATTGGATCCGAATTCCCAAAGAAAGGGCGACTGAATTTTGAAGAGAATCGTGTATTATGCAACAACAACAAATCAATTTCCTCTTTCAAAAGATCAGTTTGTATATTATTATTATGTGTTGAGTTGTAGAGCAGCCAAAGATTTATCTTAATTGTCCAAGGGACCCAGAAATTGACGACGAATCTAACTGGTTAATCTCCGCACCAGAAGGGGAAACAAAAATAAAATATTTAAAATACGTAAAATATGTTAATATATATATATATATATATATATATTCTATCACGCATACAAAACATTCGTTACATATTATTATTTTGGTTTGGTTGATTTGTACGATATTCATTACGTTTATTTTAAAAAAAAAAAAAAAAAAAAAAAAAAAAAAAACCTTCAATAAAACTTATAGAAGACTGTAACTGCTGCATGTAGTATTAGTATATTTAGAGAGATTAGCCCTATTTTTTCATGTTGTGGGCCAAACTCGGCCCACGTGCAGCAGGCCGCGCAGGTCTTAGTCACGGGCCAAACAGGCTCCCTTAGGCCGGTAAGTGACTATGCAAGTATTGGGCCGGATCAGGCTTAACTTAATTGGAGGACAATCTCAATTGAGGAATGTCCACAACCCAAAGTGTATGAAACTTAGCCCATAATTCCTTTTGGGTTCTAAACCTAAGTATTATTGCTCATCTAAATATCAAAAACAGATTCATCAATCTTTCTGGAAAATAGTCTATTAAAATTAAAATTATTATTATTATTATTATGCACCTTAGTTCAGAATATGATCTTGTAGATGTTGATTGACTCTAGCCGACCTCTTCTGGCTTTAGAACAAATTTGGCTTGGATAGGCTTTCGCAAGCAAATCCTGTCCTAAACCTCTGCTTAGGATATATTTGCCTAGTTGTAGAGGCCCCGTAGTGTTTAGTTAATAATTAGTTCTGTTAGCTTCTCACAATAACAAAATTTTCAAAAGTTTTCACTTTTCCGTATACACAATAGGAACATATCGAAATAAATAAATAAATAAATAAATAAATACAAGTGCACAAGAGAAAACTTTTGTGAATCAAGAATCACCCAAAACTGTTTTGAATTATTATTATTATTATTTTTTTTTTTGAGCACGCGGCTATTTTGTTAGTTTGGTTTAGAGGCAAAGTAACGCAACCAGTGGGGGGCTGTTTCCCACCTCAAACAGTAGGTGGTGGGTGTTTAGGATTTAGTGTTTAGTGTGTTTAGGGAGATGTGCACAAGCTGGTGGCCGCTGGTGATGATGGTCGGTGTCGGGAAATTTGCATAAAAAGAAGGCGTCGCCAAAAAGAAAGGGTGTTTTATCATTGTGTTGAGTGTTGACGTCACCTGGTGCCCATTGACCAAGTACAACTACTAGCGTGCAACCCCAGCCCACCCACCCACTCACCCACCCATTTATTTCACTGCCTTTACGAATAAATCCCTTCAGCCTACGACTGTGTCTCCGTGGAGTACTACTCTCAACGGAGCCAGTACCAATTCAAACCCTACCATTGCAGAACCGGAAGGAAGGTGTTCTTACGTGAAAGATGACTTCGCACAAAGAAATTAATTACTACTAGTCTCCTTAATCAGGGGATAAAAATAAATAAATGGAACGGAGTAAATATACAAGTTTTAATTTGTAGCTTACTTGTTTTTGCATCCGAAGAAAGCTAGCTAGCTGCATGTTGAAACTAGTGTTTCAACATATATATAAAAATATTATTTGAATAATACTCTATATATAGATATTATTGGGCCATTGTCCAATAACTAACTTGTATACATAGGCCAAGGTGGTGTCCATGTACATATGTATATACGTACACACATGAAGTAGGAATAATGCTATACCAAGTCCTGTGAGTGGGGCATGGGGCTGAATTAAATTTTAGGTTGTAGCGATTGGTTTCTTTAGGCCAAATATTCCTTGATGGTTTCTTGTTTTTTACTATATAGATAGATATTGTTCTCATCTACTTTCCAAAGTGTCCCGAACACAAGTATTATATAGTTGGCGCATTTCAGAAAGTATTTGGTAAATACTATAGTATATATCAATAGAATAGAAAATTAAGTAGGTAGTTGCTCTTAACTTTTTTTAAAGTTGTGATGTAATTCACCTGCCCGAATCGATGAAAATGAAAGTACTGACTCATAAAACAGCACCATAAGAAGGGGGATAGGGACAGGGTATCCGAAGAAGCAGGGCGATTGATTTAGTAAATAAATAACAAAATCAATTAGTTACTGTAAAAGGTAAAAGAGCGAAAGTATACTGTTTGAGTCATCTATATATCTTAAGTCCCCGCGCGGCCTCGTCGGGGTTCGTTCATGGCCATGCACGGAAGCATTTCCCGAGGCGAATCGAATCAGCCCACCATGCATCTCTTTAATTTCCTCACTGCAACACCCTCCCACTTTTACGGCGCCCGAGATAATGATCGAAGCCATATGTGTGCATCATCATCTTGCGGTTTTTGAAACCTCGCGCATTTAGAGGGACCAAAAGCAAAAGCGCAAGCTAGCAAGCACTTAGAAAAAGAACACATATATGACTGGTTTAGATTAGATTAAAGTACAGGAGAATGGTGTTTGCTTAATAGGGAAAAAAAAAAAAAATTTAAATATTTTGAACAAGAGCAAGAGGAGAAGAGAAAAGGAAGGGATCTAAACAAAAAGGAAAAGATGGTCAAAACCATCCTCGAAGACTACTTAAATTGCATCTCTTTATTGAAACTCCCCAGTTCTACTTTACTTGCTTTCTTTAGAGCAATTCACTTGATGCATCAATTGCTTTCTCCCTCTTCAAAAATTCCCTCAGTAGTCTCTCTCTCTCTCTCTCTCTCTCTCTCTCTCTCTCTCTCTCTACACTATGTGGTAAAAAAGATAAAGTTCTAATAGAGAACAAAGCCTCACAACCCACTAGTGGCTGTTCATCCTTCTTTTTATCCCTTTATTAGTTTGGGCATATATTCTCTTACTTTCTTCTCTGGGAGATTAATTTTACGATGGTATGCGCGCGCATTAATGTTTATCCAAAGAAATTAGAATTATTTACATAACATGCTCTCTCTCTCTCTCTCTCTCTCTCTTTGCCACTGCGGTGGATTGAGCTAGCTATAGTCTCGAGAAAAACCAAAAATCTAACCTCATTTAAATATGTATGTACATGTTTCGGTGGATGTTGATTTTAATTTTAGCACGTTTAATTGGGTGTGGTTAGGTTATTAATTAACCTGCATGTGTTAAACATTTGGTTTTAGTTATAGCTAACGTGTGGGATTCATATAACTAGTTTGGAAATTAATTAATTGACACTAGCTACTTAGCTAGCTTAGTTCAATAATTAATTAAGGGGCATCGGTTTACTTTTGTGGCCACGTTTGGGAATAAGCTTTGCAACGGCTAGATTTCTGTCCGACTATTTTAAGTGCATTACGAAAAGAGTTTACATGTACGTACGGTAACCTAATTAATTTAGATATAGGTGGATCTTTTCCTCCTTCAATTAATATATGGTTTCATATTCATGCTTAATTAGTTACTTGGCCCGACCATAAAATGTTAAGTACTTGTGTGTTCCCTGTTCCCTCTTGTCCAACCCTTGGTCGACACGAAAGCAGCTTCAGTACGTAGTATTGGTGCCGGCTCAATATTGTGCCTTGTACGTGGACCTTGAAATAACACACAACATGCACTGCTCGAATAAGAAGATCGAGGTTGATAACCGTTGCCAGATATATCTTAATTGTCCCATCCTTCTAGCTAGCTGTGAATCTACAATCTTTTGGATTATTGCTAAAAGGGAATGGATTGTGATCAAGAATAAGAGATCAGAACCCCCGAATTGGAATCGATTCCTGCTGGGCCGCGGTTTAATTTAGACCAATAATTAATGCATTTCCTCAGCATTAATTACCAGCATCTGATAATGCATTGACATTATCAGTAGCTGTAGGGGAAGGCACTCAAACTTCCAGAAAAAAGCAAGCAAGGATGTCAAAAATCTCCCAAAATCCATAGAAGATATAATTAATTATTTTTACCACCAATTAGCTAGGTTAAGAGTTATTAACTTTTGCAACTGTCTCGACTGGGATTAACTATTAGGGTATGGTTAATTAGTCCTCATAGTGCCTGTCACATGTACAACTTTCGTCTTATCGAATTATTTTTGACGATAAAGATTTCGAATCGATGATTGAAATCGTTAAAATTGATATAAAGTATTTGAAGTGTGTAGAAATTATTTTTTATAATTTTTTAAAAAATATTTACATAATGATAAAAAGATCGCAAAATCGATAATTTTTTATAGTTTATATGAATCGTTTACTTGTTTAACAGCGTAAAACAATCGAAACTGCTTAAATTTTTACTAATTTTTTTTTTATATACTAGTTAGATAACTTTTGAATAACTCCGCTCATGAATTTGAATTGAAAAAGTTTAATCTTTATTTTCAAAAAGTTATTCATTTTTTACCCTTTTTTTTTGACTCTTCAATGTATTTGATAATTTAATTTTTAAATATTTTTAATAGTATAAATTAATTTTAACCGTATCGATTGTTAATTTGAAGTTTTGATCATCCAAAATAATTTGATAGGATCAAAATTTTTATACTCTTAAGATTACACGTATCATAAATGTATAGAATATTAGTAATAATTACGGCATTCATGCATATTCAAAGCCAGTGAGCAAGCATGATTAGGCATAAATAACTAGATTTACCAACCCTTTAGCAAAGGTGTGAAGTGAGTGGGGTGAGTTGAGAATAATGCTGCAACTCGGATAAATACGGCAGTTCCCATCTCTCTGTCTCTCTCTCTCTTTATTACCATAATAATGCAAACACATGTACTTCACACTGGTCCTACATATTTATTTATATATATATATATTTTTATATATATATATAAATATGTATGTATATCCGAGTCTCAAAAGATGTTACTGAGAAAGCCAACGTTCAAATTCTCCATAATGTTTCCTATATTTAGCATACTTCCCGATGCCCTTTCTCTTCTTTTCCTTCTTTTAGTTTTCTGTGATTCCATTGCCCAAAGAAAAGGAGTGGCAGCGGAAAAAGAAAAGAGAGAACATCCCCGGGCCTCCACACCCCTTGTTGATCGATTCTCAATTATTGAGAGGCCCAGCTCTACTATAAAAGCCCTCCCCATCCCTCACAACCATAACCATCCCCACCACCACCACCACCACAAACACCAGCAGCTTATATATATAATTCCCTACCTACTCTTCTTCTTCTTCTTCTCGCATATCTCCTCCTGTAATCTTTAGGTACGTCCTTCATCAACATTAATCCCGACCTTAATTTTCTTAGGTGAACTAGCTAGTCTTTCTCTTGCTCTCAGGTCAGAAACTTGATATTTTTTTATTTTTTTTTTTCAGCTCTTAGCTAGGTGTAGTCATCTCCTCCTCTCGAGCTAGCATCTGCCTAAATAGTCCTAAAGTTTACTGCTTCTGCCGGCGCCAGAAGAAATTAATATTGGAACTTTTTGCCCGAAACAAAAACAAAAAAAAAAGAAAAAAGAAGCTTTAATTTAGTGCCTTTTACTCCTGCAACAAGGAGAAGCTAATGGGGAGGGATTCCATTGAAAAAAAGCCATCAGATCTTTTCCTAACGGACAGGACTATTCAAATAGCTATCATTTTATTCTACAAAGCGGACCAAAATGCATTTCGGTCTTAATTAATTAGTTAGGAGTTGCTAGATCCCTGCATGCTTTTTTCTGGCTCCTTCAAGCCTTCGGCATACTGCATGTATACAGCTGCATGTATACTATTACAAAACAAGACAAACAAATTTATATAACTTGCTTTTGTGACTTTAATTTGGTCGAATGGGCGTGTTGTAGGGTCAGAGAAGATGAACAGGAAGCCCGGAGACTGGAACTGCAGGTCGTGCCAGTACCTCAACTTCAGCCGCCGCGACGTGTGCCAACGCTGCGGCGACCCGCGGTCGAACAGCAGCGACCGCTCCGACTACGCCAACTTCGGCGGCGGTCGCGGCGGCTCCTCCTTCGGCTTCGGCGGCTCCGACGTCCGGCCCGGGGACTGGTACTGCACGTGCGGGGCCCACAACTTCGCCAGCCGATCCAACTGCTTCAAGTGCAATGCCTTCAAGGAAGACTCTGTGGTCGGCGGCGGCGGCGGTGGCGGTGCCTTCGAGGGCGATATCCCTCGCTCACGAGGATTCGGCTTTGGCAGCGGCGGCGGCAGCGGCGGCGGTGGCGTCGGAGGAGGCGGTGGCGTCGGCGGAGGCGGCGGGCGTGCTGGCTGGAAGTCCGGCGACTGGATTTGCACCAGGTATCCTTTGTCTGCTGTTCGTGTCTAATTGTAGAAAAAACCGAGATTTCTACTGTGATTGTAATCTAATAAGAAACTCTCATCTCTAATTTGAAGTGCTGCTTTAATTTTGCAATTGAAAACAAAAGGTACAGATACTACATATATTTTAGTAAATAAATAAATTAAATAGTGTTAGCGACTCTCTTAATTATAAAGTTATATGATAGTTTTTTTTTTTTTTTTTTTTTTTTTTTTTTTTTTTTTTTTTTTTTTTTTTTTTTTAGCAGTATTTTATGGAATAACACTGCCCATAGTTTGATTAATTAGTTATTTTGCTAGAATAATTAAGGATGCCGCTGCTAATGCCTTAATAAAACACAGGTTGGGATGCAACGAGCACAACTTCGCTAGCAGGATGGAGTGCTTCAGGTGCAATGCACCTCGGGAATCCGGTAATTAATTATTTAATCATTCTTCTCCATCGATCGATCACATCGATTTTCCTGATAAAACTAATTAAACCGCAATCGATCGATCGATCGCTTAAATTGTTTTGTTTCCTAAAACTATTTGATAGTTCGTCATCTTCTAATGGACTTACATATCATTAATTTTATGGCAGGGACTGAAGTCTGAAAAGGCAAAGAGCAAGAGGATCGTGAGATTGCTGATCAGAGAGATGCGATTACATGATATTATGACATGTTACTGAACCAATCTCAAGCTATTACTAGTTTTGCCTCCTACCCAACTTTCGCTTTTTTTCTTTTTTTTTTTCTTTTTTTTGGTTTCTCTGTGATCTTCACATGGTGCAGCTCGGTTGGATTCTCGTTTCCTCCATGTGGGATCTGTCTTTTTTACCTAGTGTTTTGTATGCTTTTTAGAGCTTCCTATTGTCCCAATCCCTTGCGTTAGAAATTAATATAATCGTGTAGTAATGATGCTGCTCTTCTATAAGCCTTAATGAAGCTACTTGAGAGTGTTTTTCTATATATTTATATATGTGTGTGTGTTAGAGAAGGGCATCCTAGCTTATATAGCTTCTTGTGCGGCGTACGATCAGGCCCCGTTTTGTAACGGGTTAGAGTAGAACTAACTAATCCTGAGATAAATATAAAATACGGGATTAGTATAAAAAAATGTTTAGGATGATTCCAGGGATAAAAAATTTTGTATTTGGTATAATAATGAGAAATAACATGAATAAAGAGGTTAAGTTGGGATAAATTATCTTTTTGCCCTCAAGCTTTATTATGTGATAAAAATTTAGTAAAATTGTTTTTCTCATTTTAATTAATGGATTAAAGCCTTACAAAAATTAAGATAAAATCATAATCAAAATTAAATTAAATTTGATGAAAATAATATTTAATTTTAAATTTCATTTGCTCTAATTTATTTATTAAAAAAAAAAATTTCATCATATTTTTTAAAAAAGATTTTGTTTAATAGAAAAAAACATATGCTATTTGTTTGCTATAAATTTCATATTACTTCCCTACTAATATATACAATTTAAATTTAATCCTAGTACCGAATTTAACAGACTTACATGTTTATACATCAGTCACAAACACACATCTGTTTATAACAATTAATATTTTTTTTATATACGTAATTATCGCCGGACCAACTTCTATTATTCCACAATTGATCTGCAATATCAGTTCGAATAGCGTCGCCTCGCCGTGAGTCTGATGCACCGGGCAATGAAGCACCAGGAAATTGAATACCTTCGTCATCCTCTTCCACAACGGTAGCAGGTTGGTCAACTGAATCGTTGAAGTATCGATCACTACCCTGATTTCTACGAATAAAATTATGTATGACGCAGCAAGCCATAGCAATAAGACATTGCACCCTAAACGGGAACGGTGTTGCAATATTTAAAATCTTAAACCGCCTTTTCAATATCCCGAATGTTTTCTCCACCACATTTCGTAATTGGGCATGACGATGATTATAAAGATCCCGCGGACTGTGATGTACCCGACTACGTGCGTTACTATCAAATTGGCTGATATGATAGCGCTCGCCTCTATACGGCACCAGAAATCTGTCGGTGTTTGCGTATCCAAAATCAACCAAGTAAAATTTTCCTGTTAACGACACAATATAATATGAAGTTATACTGTAATTTTATAAGTATTAAAAATGATAACTATAATATAGTGAATTGTCATATTTTCTTTATACCTTCGGGTACTGTGAAACCGCCACTTTCACACGCCCATCTGAGAACTCGCATATCAGCGACGGATCCTTCCCACCCAGTGCAAACAAAAAGAAATTGTTGATCAAAGTTGACCGCAGCCATCACATTTTGTAATGTAAACCCTTTCCGACACCGAAAACGTGTTTGCTCGCTCAACTTGACAATCGCCGGAATATGGGTCCCATCAACCGCACCAATTGCAGTCTGCAAATATACATTGAACATTCAATATCTTCCTTTTTAAGCCGTCCTTGGTAATACTCGATATTAATCGTATAAAATACCAATGATATAAAATTAATACATCACCTTGAAAGGATGGAAATTTATATTATCTGAGATCCGCGGATGAACTTGAGTGTTGCTTGTCGGTTGAGTGATATATTCGTCTTTTAACATAACGATGACCCGCAGTACCTTATTAAAATATCTACTAATTAATTGTCTCCCCTGAATATTGGAATGTTTCGGCGAGCACCCTATTCGCAACGCCGTGGCCAATACAAAAAAGAAATATTCCAAGCTGTTCATCAACTGTGATATTTCTTGAACTACGTATAAGTGCCTTTCCAACGAGCTCATCTCGTAAAGTAATGAATGTGGTAGTCGTCATTCTGAAATGCTGGTACCCACGGTCTGGATGACCATTTAATATATCACCAATAAATTGATGCCCAATAAATGGTCTGATTCGACATGGTTGTCTCGGGATTGGATTAGCTTCAGTCAGATAACCTTGAGCATATTGCATCGCACAGACTTCTTCCCAATAATCGTCATCCTCATCTAATATCGTCAGTATATTTGCAACGATTGCGGACGAAAATATGGTGCGATTAAACGAAACATCCATTTTTGCTGCAAAGATATCATTGTATTCAAGCAATATGTCGCAGTATATAGACATTGTTTAAACAGTACAAACAAATACGTCAAGTGTGTAATGCAGATTGTTGTAAATTAAATTGAATGTATCGTTTAAGCAATTTGAATATAAACTGCACAAAACATTGGTAAACACAAGCATTGACATTAACGATATATTAACATTGATCATCTGTCTACAATACTTAATCTTATTTCAAACTACTACGAGCAATTTAATAGTAGAACTAACAATATCTAATTATTTGCATCATAAAATAATACAACACTATAATAATATAACATACAACATAACAACTCTCGAATATAAACCATAGTAGTTATCATCTTCAAATAAAGCACCGAAAATTACTACAATATTACATTCCCAGATACATAATTTAAACATGAAATAAAGCATCACAAAGTTACTACAATATTACATTCCCAGATACATAATTTAAACATGAAATAAAACATCACAAAGTTACTACAATATTACAGTTCTGGCCACTAGTTTTCAACATAAAAGCAATCAGCACAAATTAACTAAAATATTACATGCCCGAATACTAGTTATCATCATAATTGGATGTACCACAAAGTTACTGGAATATTATATTCCTGGGAAGAACTGTCGAAACAAAATACTTTCTTTCGCAACTTGCCGATCGAGCCACAATATGGCAAGCTCGTCGTTCATTGTTATGAATACTTGCCTATTCTTGTCATCTTTTAATGCCTCTGCGGCTGCCAATACCCTCTCATTTATGATTCCATGTAAAGAGTATACTCGGCCCATACACTCCTTGATTGTCGCGATATTGCCTCGTTTGGTAATTTCAAGTTGGTACATTTGGCGGACTAGATCAAGCATCTGCTTCCCAATTTCCACCATTTCTGCGAAGGGGTTACTTGTGCCTTGATCCTTTTGCTTCCCAACATGTCTACGCTGGCTAGTTGATCGGCGTGGAGATCGAGGCCTTTTCCCCGCTGAGCTATGCCCCGATCCACTGCCACTAGCATCGAAATTTGGGTCTAGATGAGCAGAACTTGGCGATCGTGATGTATAACCCGGCCTTATGTTTTCATACATGGGTGGTATAGCTGTATCATTCTCATGAGGAGAAGATGAAGATGAACTATCAACGGTTTCGGGAGGTTCCATAACGGAGGAGAACCCGTATCTACCTATTGCCGTGTTTTTTTGTGTAAGGAACTCAAGATCCTTATAAGGAGGGAATGGTTTATCCCTACATTTTGAGTAGGCTGGATTCTCCTGGACAAAGACTCGAGGATTAGGATAGCTTGACCAATTTAAATATCTACTAACTTACAATCTTAACGCAAATAATAGAAATTTTACCGCAATTACAGCTTGCCAGTCTTCATTATCACCAGCGGTAGGAATGTTGTTCGCGTAATCCCATCCCCAGCCGCTCTTGTTTGCTAAATAGTTATATAATGCAAAAGTTCTCTTCAGAACTTTAAGACGGTTCTTTATTTGGTCCTTCGTTAGGTTCGTATTATTTCTAGAATTGACCCCTTTAACGACTCGGTTCCAGGCAAGATTCGTGAAAGTACCATTTATCTTGTTTTCTAGCGCGTGCTCCTCTGTTAGCAAAGATAATAGGGTGCTATCCATAATTTCTGTCCAATTAGGTGTTCGCGACCATGTTTGTGCGCGCGAACTGCTTTCACCTTCTGTGCGCACATTTTCAGTTTGGGGGTAATTTTGGGTTTGTTCGATGTTATGACTAGACTTAGAAAATCTCTTCCAAGGACGCATCTGATGGAAATATATGTTATCGGTAGAGATCATCCAATACTTGGCATAGATGTTAATGAACTAAAAAGTAATATGAATATTGATATGAAATAGAAAATGTTGCCCCAAAAAGGATGATCTTCAACCTTTGTTTTTTTTTCAAGGGATAGTGTTTTAATTTTTAAAATTTGCTCAATTGGTTTCCAACTACACATGGGGTTGCAATGGATTATAAATCCTTGCCATCCAACTGATGAATATGGAAACAATCATCATTGCGAAAGGTTGGGTGATTTCATCCTTCCTGGGTCATTTCATGCGGCAACTTACAATTATAACTTTAATTTGCAATCATATGGATAAACACTCACTTATAGCAATCATATGGAAGAGCAATCATATATAGCAATCATATGGAAGTGAGATGAATGGACCGGACTTACATTGTGTGAGTATCAATACCCTGCTGTTGGAAGTGAGATGATGAAATCACACCAACAGATCGGCACCGACAGTCAACAGGACCACTGCTCAGGGTAAAGTTCGGGACAAGCACAGTCAGTCAGTGGATGCACACGCACGAGCTCAGTTGCCGACAGGGACCGAGAAATCCGACGCCTGAGCCGGAGACAGAGTCATAGTAAGAAGCACAGGAGCGTAGTAACACAACAGAGGGTAAGAGCACACCACAATTAGCATTAGCAAAGATTATTGAGAGCTTCAACCAAAAAACAATGGCCGAGCCCGCGGATGCCTCGGGACACGTGCCGCTGGAGGATGGATGCACGCAAGCGCGGATGCCTCGGGACGCGTGCCGCGAGAGGAGCTTCAGCCAAGCAACAATGGCCGAACCACTGTAGCCTCGGGATGCGTGCAGCGAGAGGAGCGCAGGATCGACCGCGGGGGGGTGGGGGAGGAGAGGGAGAGCACTGTGGGAGACAGTGGAGGCACCGTGAGTCAAGCTTCAGCTAAGCAAAAATGGCGGAACCCACTGTAGCCTCGGGACGCGTGCCGCGAGAGGAGCGCAGGATCGGCCGCGGGGGGGAGGGGGGGGGTGGGGGAGGAGAGGGGGAGCACTGTGGGAGGCAGGGAGGCACCGCGAGTCAAGCTTCAGCCAAATAAAAATGGCGGAACCCACTGTACCCTCGGGACTCGTGTCGCGAAAGGAGCGCAGGATCGACGGCAGGAGGGTGGGTGAGGAGAGAGGGAACACTGTGGGAGGCAGGGGAGGCACCGCGAGAGGAGCTTCAGCCAAGCAACAATGGCGGATCCGAGCTTGCCTCGGGACGCGTGCCGCGAGAGCAGCGCAGGATCGGCCGCGCGGAGGGGGGGGTGGGTGGGAAGGAGAGGGGGAGCACTGTGGGAGGCAGGGGAGGCACCGCGAGAGGAGCTTCAGCCAAGCAACAATGGCGGATTCGAGCTTGCCTCGGGACGCGTGCCGCGAGAGATGCGCAAGATCGGCCGGTGGGGGGGGGAGAGGAGAGGGGGGGCACTGTGGGAGGCAGGTTCCGGCACCGCGAGAGGAGCTTCGGCCACGCAACAATGGCGGATCCAAGCTTGCCTCGGGACGCGTGCCGCGAGAGAAGCGCAAGGTCGGCCGTGCGAGGGAGGGGGGTTGGGGGGGTGGTGCTTGCGAGCTTCAACCAGAGGCAACAATGGCAGATCGGGAAGAAGAAAGAGAGAGAGGAGAGAGCTGATATCAGGGAGAAGGCATCGGGGAGAGAGAAATGAGGAGAAGAAAGAGAGAGAGAAGAGAGGAGCTATTGATAGGAGAAGGCCTCGGGAAGAGGGAAAGGAGGGAGGAGGGTAATATTGTAAAAAGAAAAAATATAAAATAATAAGTAAGAACTATTGTACCATCTTATTCTAGTTGTACTGGAATAAGCAATACTGATTGATTCCAGATGCGTTTTGATAGAATAAAAGAGAAATCCCCCTTATTCCTTATTCTAGTCTCAAAACAAACGGAGTCTCAGTGTACGTGTGAGGTGATGATCCATACATGCAGGAGCGGTTGAACTGTATGTTTTTTTTTTTTTTTTTTTTTTTTTTTTTTTTTTTCTCTCTCGAACACAACATGTGATGTGGGCACGGCTTGAAAAATTAAAATACCAGCCAACTGTAATTTTTTAAAAAATTATTCATTAATATAATAGCATAATATAATACATCGATCGTATATATATACCTACTGCATGCATACATTATTTGATTACAATTTTAAATCTGTATGTATATATATAGGCGTTCTTAAACGGGCGGTGGTTCTACTTTTGTCTTCAGCATATTTTTTTGCTAGAAGATAAAGCTTTCGCTAATGCACCTGGATAAGAATATTATCCATCAGAATTATTAAGCTAGATATATAATAATAAGGATACTTACCAATCTTGTAAACACACACAAAAAAATATTAAAGGAAATATAATTACAAATTAATCTGATTTTGATATATATAAATCACGTTTATAAAATATAATCTAATTTAATTAATAGATAATAAATTAAATTTCTTTATCAATTTAAAGATATATATAATATATAATATTCTTCCTAGTCCTTTTAGGACTATTCCAATATATATATATATATATATATATATATATATATATATATATATATATATATATATATATATATATATGGTATTAATTAATGCAAACCAATTTATTCTTTCTCTACTTGTAACTTCCATCAAAACATGAATTACAATCAAAGAATAAACGACGACGTTCGGCCTTCAAAGAGGCCTAGAACCTTGAACGAGACACCAACAACAACAACATTGATGTTCCCTCCCCCTACTCCCCAAGCGATCAGCAGGAACGCGAGCGCAAGCGTGATGTTCTTCAAGACGAGGCTGTGCCAGAAATTCAGCGCGGGGTTCTGCCCCCACGGTGACCGCTGCACCTTCGCGCACGGCGTAGCGGAGCTCCGTCCATCTCTCCCAGTTGGGCGGAGCATGATCGGCGGCGTCGACCAGCGGGGATCCAGCGGCCCACAGCCGCCGCCGCCGCCGCCGCCCAATACTACGAAGATCTGCGAGTGCCAATCCCTGGGCGCGTGCGAGCGTTGTATTTTTCGACGCGTGACAGAGGCAGAGGTTGCTTACGTTGGCCTTCATCACCACCGTCATCATCCTCATATGGACCGTAATGGGCCTTTTAGTGGCCCTCGTAATGGGCCGACCCCGATAGACAGGCAGCCTTGTTACAGGTGGCAGAACGCGGGCCAGTGCAAGTACGGCAACCGCTGCATCTATTCTCACCAAACTGCAGTTGCAGGTACTCTTTATATTCTTTTCTACTTGCACTGTATATATATATAATCTATTTTATGGGAACGATGCTAAATTGAGCAGATTGAGGATGTCATTTTGTGGTACTTTAATTAGATGCTTTGTTATTAATGTTCTTGCATGGCGACCGAGTGAGATCATAGTCTATTTCAGTGTTTCGTTTATTTGCCTTTTTTTTTTTTTTTTTTTTTTTTTTTTTTTTTATAAAATACTGTTGGATAAATTAGGCGTCTGTTGTTGAGGTCTCTCTGTTATTACATCATGTCAACTATTGGTCACTAATTAATCATGCTATCAAGGAAAAGAAACATTCTGAATTTGTTGCACTCTTTATTTAAATTGCTCGAGCGATCACATAATCTTGCTCTTGCAACAGCCATGCAAAGGTCTGGAGACCGTGTGGAGCTAAATAGTGCAAGTGGTGGAGTAGCACCTTTGAGACCTATTCGAGAAGCTGCCCATGAACCTGAAACTGAATTCCAATTTGAATCTGAACTTGAATCTGTTCAAGGGAGTGGTTTCCAGAAGTTGCTGAGAAGAGAGAAGATAGCCGGTATATATGGAGATTTAATGGATGAGGATTCATGATCCGGCTTCTGCAAATTTTTTTATTTTTATTTTTTTTTATTATTATTTTTTTTTATTGATGTTTAATTGCATGTCTTCTACACCTATACACCTGTAGAAAATGAGAAAAAAAGAAAGAAAGAAAAAATGACAATTCAATCATACCATATCTTTTACAATTGTAAAATTTTATGTTAGGCTGCAGCTATGTAGATAAAAGCAATTATGATTAATTTATTCTCTGAGCGGAATGGTGAGTTTTTTTTATGATGATTCTGTCTCTGTTGAACTTCGAGAGGAGTTGAAATAACACAAAGACTTAAACTCCAAATAAATGGGTTGAATTTGTACTTCTGGGAATTGGTACAAGGATTTCAGCCTATTTTCATGGTAAATTATTTGAGTAAAATCAATATGTTATAATTTGGTTTAGATTTGTATTTATCTAAATTAAAATTAAATTCTAATCTAATTAGGATAATATGAGATTTAAATGGTTGGATATAACTAGAATTTAATTAGGAATTTAATTAGACTACAAATCCTAATTAAATTCTAGTTTGAAGGCATATATTATATATAGCATATCCGGCAGTAATTTTTAATTAGCCGAAGCGCTAATTAATTTATGCCAACCAATTAAGATACGTGTTGTTGGCGTTGATACATACGGCCATATTAATGAAGCCGGAATTTTAATTAGAGGTCATACTCTAATTAATTTAGCAACCCAAGACGAGAGAGGCCGTATTGAAGGAGCCATATGTTGCTAATGAAGCCGACAATTAATTAAGAAATTGAAGTTATAAGGTGAGGGCGTCCACACGATTGGATTCTTCGAAATCGTTAGGGTGAACGCAAATTTTGATATTTCGGATATATTTGGAGTTTCGATTTTTTTTTTTTTTTTTTTTTTTTTTTTTTTTGAGAAAGGTAGCATGCTACCGCTTCATTCAAGATGAATTGAACTTAGCAACAGGGTGAGGCAGCAAGGCCTCAAAAAGAAAAAGAAAAAAAGTCTAGATTAAAGATAAAAGATAACAATTAGCAAAAAGTCACCCAAAGGGTCCGAAGGCCGTGAGTTTCGATTTTTTTTAGAGATATAATATTTGTATTCTACTTTTAACTTTAATAAAAAAATTTTGTTCCGTCTTCGTCCGTAAATATAGGCCGGTGGCCAAACCACTTAAAACTTGGTGTGCACTTTTTTTTTTTTCTTATATTATTTTTATTCTTGAATATATATTTCGCCGTTTCGATTTAACACAATACAAAAGCCCAAGCAGCTTTCAGGTGATTTGCCATAAACTTTGTCAAAGTCGGCAGCGCGAGATGTATTCGCCGCCGACTTCATCTAACCACTTATTAGTGAAGGACTCTTGTCCTTGTCCGAGCCCGCTTCTACTGGGTCAGGTCGCAACTCGACCCAACCCGTTAGCAGCTGGAGCGCTCTTCTTCTACTTCGTCGTCTTCGTCTTCGTCTTCGTCTGTGTACAGAAGAAGAAGAAGAAGAAGAAGAGGAAGAAGCAGCAGCAGCAGGAATCGAAGGTGCGAGGTGGGAGAACGAAGCATCCATTCATCACCCCGATGGCCTCTCCCTTTCCCATCTTTCTCCTTCTCTTTGCTCTCTGGGCGTCGCCATCGACATGCTCTTCTCGCAAGTAGTAGCCTCTCGATCGTTTTCATCTTTTATCTCCTACGATCTCATGCTAATTTTAGGTGCCCAAATCGTTGGGATTCGTGCTAGTTTGAGAGTAAATATGGATTGATTTCGTCGAGTTCTCCCTGTTCTTTTTACGCGATCAAATCCTATCGAAGCTTTAAGACGTTAGAGATTGGGCGCCATCATTATGTGCTGAGGATAGATGGATTTCTCAATCTCTAATAATGGAGATTTTTGCTCGAAAGTAGCTCAGATTGCTTGATAACAATTTAGTTTCATGCTTTTTAGGGAACTAATTCTCATATTCAGATCAGAAAATTTTGACATGCTAGCATAGATCGTGTCCTCTGTAATGTATGCATGTATGCGCCCATTTTTGTACCCAAATTCGAACATCGAATCACTACTTACTTTGTAAGTGCTGTTGATTTTCTGAATGTGCGTAATCAGCAAAACTTGAAAATGATGGCTTCAAAGAACTCATCTTCTTTAGAAAATAATTTACTTAATCCTTTTTTTGATATATTGTAGCATACTACATTCATACGACTGGGATGTCGGGCCACTCTTTTTGCTAGATTTATGGTCCTGTTACAAAATCCCCATAATTCTTATGAACTCTTTTTTTTTTTTTTTTGGAGTTATAATATGTATTCACTTCACTTTAAATCATTTTATCGGTCCCTTGAAATCATGTAGGGTTGAATTGAAGACAAAAGAGACAAAATCCAATATTTCTCTAAACCTAAATACCTCAAAGATAACTTTTGGATTTGACCCATCAAAGGCAAAACAACTTTCATGGCATCCAAGGTCAGTTTATGCCCGATTCAGCTATTATATATTTTCCTGTCTTTATCCCCTCTGGATGTTTAATATATACTCACCTGTCTGGCTCGCCAACATCTCTTTCCGTCAATTTTAGTTCCAGATGCTTGAACTGTTGGAGTTACTTAAATTCTCACTACATATTAGGGATATATGATGGTCTTTTAACCGCATGCCTCCTTCTGTCGCTGTTCCTTTGCCATTTTTGACAATTATATTATTCTTATCTTAAGTTAGGGTCTTCTTATATGAAGGTTTTCTTTCTGACGAGGAGTGTGACTACCTAGTATCTCTGGTAAAATTTTCGCATTATATCCTCTAAAGTTTTATCATGACATTGTCCTGTATTCTAAGCATCGCCATTGACTTCAGGCACATGATAAGCTAGAGAAATCTTTGGTGCATGATAATGACACAAGCAGCAGCAGTATTCACACAGGCACCAGAACGATCTTGACCGTTGATCGAGTGAGCCGCACTTCTTCATTTGTTGATAACTTTATGGATAATTATAATTTTTAGTTCATTGGAGATTATGTATGCCTCTTCATGCTTTGCTTATATTTGGCTTATTCATTAAACTGTGCTAATTTATCTTATGATGACTTTTTGTTTGTTGATCTATAGCCAATGCACTTTGGCCTATCTCTTCAACTTGCATTATTGTTTGTAGCTTGTGTGTGTCACGGCAGCATTAGCAGTATGTGGTGCATACAACATTTTGTCGAGTGCCTCTCTCTCTCCCCTTCTTCCCCCTCCCCCCCCCCCCCAACCACACCCAACAGACCCCAAAACATACAGTGAAGCTTGCAGAGTGCTACTCAAGTAGAGATGTGCAACAAGGCAGAGCTTTTAAATTTGAGTTCACAAGCCCATTTTGGCTTCCCAATCGACCCAGAAGTTTTAGAATTTTGGTTGTGAAACACCTTTTCTTTTCTTTGTTTCTATGGCTCAAAAATGGTTTTTCATCAACAACCAGGGATTTTAGTCCTGTTACTGTCTGAGTGAATTGGTACCTTAAATGGAAGTGTGATTTAATTCTATTGAATGCACCTTTTAACTTCTCATTTGATTTCAAAGGATACATATGATTTTAAATGAGTAGCAAGGTTCTAATGTGTTGTGTAGGCTTAATTCTCTTAGTGTTTAATCAGCTTAGTTGCATTTCTCAAATATCTGTATTTAGGATCAGAAAACTGTCAAACTAAATTTTAATTTGTAAGCTAGTTTATTTAATTTTTTACTTCAACTCACCATGCTAATTTTTTTTTTTCTCTTGTTTTTAAGGATGATATTATCTCTGAGATTGAGGAAAGAATATCATTATGGACCTTTCTTCCTAGAGGTACCTCACTGTCTTACCAGATAAAATTTTGGTTCCGTTTGATTTTTTACTTAGCATATCATTGACTTCAAATTTCAAACTAGTCATTTTTCATTAGTTTCCAACAATGTTCTTGTGGTCTCTCAGAAAACGGAGAAGACATGCAAATTTTGCACTATGGAGTTAATGAAAGCTATGAACCACATTTCGACTACAATCGGAATAAATCCGAAGTGGCGTCTGGTGAGAATAGAATTGCAACAATTTTACTATATCTCTCTGATGTTACTCATGGTGGTGAAACAGTCTTCCCGAACTCTGAGGTGAGAAAATCAATCCCTATAAGCCCCTCCAATTACTGCAGTTGTCAGTGACTTCACTTTTTTAAGCCTTTGGATAGAGGTGCAAGGAATTTTCTTCATGGTTATTGTTCTTGGCCGGTTCTGGATTCATATGTAAAGCACTGAAATTTGTGGTCCGTATAAACCAATAGTATGCTCCAGTTGTTCTTCTTCTTAATACTATCTCATTCTTTTCAATCCAGCAGATAAAAGACACTCAACAAAAGGATGGGACATGGTCGGAATGTGCTGTGACTGGCTATGCAGTGAATATTGTGAAGGGCAATGCCCTTCTAATTTTCAATCTGAATCTTGATGCTACGCCTGATGAGCGTAGTCTCCATGGTAGCTGTAAGGTGCTTGATGGAGAGAAATGGATCGCAACAAAATATATCCATGTGGGAGCATTCAGCGCCGCAAATGCCACAAAGTCTCTGGCGGTTTCCAGTGACGTTGAGTGCACAGATGAGGATGACAATTGCCCCCAGTGGGCTGCTATTGGGGAATGCCATAGGAATCCAGTCTTCATGGCAGGCACTCCTGACTACTATGGAGCGTGTCGGAAGAGCTGTCGCGTTTGCTAGATGTTCCATCTTAACATGAAATGTTTGGTTCCGTTAATCATGTACACGTGTTGTTTTCTTGGAAACTGTCATGATTTTTTGTAGTTTATTTGGTATTTTAGAAAGTGCCTGTTGATCATTTTCTTCTTTTTGCTTGGATCTTCAGTCTTTTTCTGTAAAATTAATAACAGTGCCAGTGCCAGTGCCAGTGGAGCAGAAGATAGTGCTCAGATTTCAGATTATATGTTATCTAGCAATTGTTTCTTTCTGAGTTGATTACATTCCAAACCAGCATGCCCTGTGTTCGAGCTTATATCTAGAGATAACTTGTGTATATTTTAACATATCGAGATTGTCCTTTGTAGCGAGTGGTGTCCAGATAATTGAAGAATGGAAGCCTCGTGATTGTACTAGTATGAATCAAAATATAGGTCATCCGAGATCCCCACTTATTATTCCTCAGTGAGGCCATTAAGTCAGATGATATGTTGTACTGCTGGCAGAAGCCTTTGTGAAAACTGTCTGCAGATTCTTTACAAGAGGAGTGGCGTACCTCCTGCTTCCTAGGTGAGCCTTCAACTTCAGCCCCAGAGAAAGGTATTTAATTTCAGATCCACTGCCGCTTCAACTCACTTTGCATGGCTTTGCTAAATAATGAAGTGCTGATTCACTGCAGCTTCAGTCAGTACCTCAGATAAAGGTATTAATTGCTTGAGTACGAACCCACAACAGAGAAAATTGCTTGAATAGAAGCCCACTCCTGTTTCGAAATGGCGTACACTTTCATGGGGTTGCCCATACTTCATTACATCAAGTTTATCAAACAAATTTTAAACGAATTTTAAAGCTGCATGGACGACCCATTTCCTTGCTGCATTGGCTCCCCATAGTAATTTGTTTTGTTTACATGATTCGATTTCCCGCGGCGAGGGCAGCCGAGGGATGCAGTGCACCCGATACCCGGACCCGGAATTGTCGTCTATATATGACATGCACAGCCCCAGGAATCGGAGTGAAACCTCTACGGGTCTTTTTCTTCTTCTTCTTCTTCAATTCCATCGCATCGCTTCGCCTCTCCATGTGATCACTGAGGCGCTACTCGTTTGGATCATCCTCTTCTCTCTCTCTCTCTCTCACTCTGAGAGAGAGAGGTCATCAATGGAGGAGGAGATTCGGAAGAGGAACACCGATTGCTTCTATTTCTTAGCTTCCCCTTTCACCTGCAAGAAGGTTCTCTACTTGCATTCCCTCACGCCTTCCAATTTGTTTCCCTTTTTTTCGAATTAATTTGTAGGTTATGCTTAATACTATGAATGAGCTTGTTGTTCTTTGGATTTTTATGGGATTCTGCTTCATGTCTTGCTTACCCCTTTTATTTTCTGATTTGATTAGCGGATAATTAGGGTTTGTTAGATCGCAGCGAATGCGATAGAGTCTGTTTCGCACAAGTTTATTGTTGTTTATAGTGGATTATTTGACTAGCTTTTCCTTTACCCTTTCATGAAGCTTTTGCTAAGCTGCGTTAGTAGGGTTTTTTTGTACATCTATAGTTACTGCAAGGATATTGGGCTGTTTTTGGGTTATTCTTTTTGAGGTCCTGTTATAGATTTACTAGTAACATACCTTGAAGTAGGAAATTGATATAGCTCTCCGGTGATGAGCATTATCTTGTTCTAGCCTTCTAGGGTTTTGGCAACTTATATACTTGTTTTAACCTGTGATGAGAATTATCTGTGATTTTCAGTTTATGATTGTTTCAGCCTTTCTTTTTTTCTTTTTTTTTCTCCTTTTGAGAATGTTTTGTTTGTTTGAGAGATGATACAACTTGCTGACAAATTCTATTACCAGAATCTTCATATTTTTTTATAGAAGACGATGTTTGTTGTTTTCTCTTTTATGCCATTAACTTTGCAAGATAGCTTATGAAGTTTATGCCATTATTCTCATATCAGGGGAGTCAATGTGAGTATTGTCACAGTGAAAGTGCCTTAATCCGAGAGATTGCTGATATTGGTTGAGAGGAAATTGCCTTAACCCTAGCTGTGGCTTTAGACACCCAGTAAGTTTTCCATCTTTTTGTTTTCTCCTTGTTTAGATTCTTTTTTCAGACACTCACTTTTTTATATGCTCTATCAATGGAAAATCACGTGCAGACCTAACAGTAAAATGTATCTTGTTCTTAGTGATATTTAACCTTTGTTGATGCTCGGCAAATACTCTCCAAATCATTTGATTGTGTAATGCATGGTAGGAGGTTGATCTATGCTTCCTATGTGCTTTAAAGTGTTATAGTTATAACATTAGGTACTCCTTACAGAGGCTGTTTTATCATTATGTATTCATCATATGCATTATGCTTTCTTCCTTTTTGAACTGTTAGACATCAAGTTTGTCTCCAATATAGCGTTTCTTGTTAGCACTCAGTAACGAACTAGTGATCCTCAAACACGGAGATGTTCTTTATATAATTTTAAGTATATTTCAAGGAAATAATGATAATTAGTATTAGATTTTAACTCAACTACATAAAAATTAGGGGGTGTTAATATCAAGGTGCATTTTTGGAGCCTCGTTGTCTCAGTTATGTAGGCTTAGTTCATCCTCTTTATGAATGAAGCGGTAACATGCTACCTTCTCTCTCAAAAAAAAAAAAAAAAAAAGGTGCAGGAAGCTCTCCTCCTTTTCTTATAACTCTGAGAAGAGAGATAGATGTACGGCTTAAACAGAGATCAATGAATCCTTCTTGCCTAACTATTTGGGTTCAGCTATATGAATCTTTTTTTTTCGCATTCATTTCTATACGACTACTGTCCTAGACCAGAAATACGGGGTCTTATAATTTTCCACTCTCTTTATGCTATTCTTTCTTTTCAACCCACTCTTATTTTGTAGTGCCTTTCCCTTGAAGTTAGTCAGCATATTTTGACAGGAAACTTTTGCTTGCAATATGACATAATTCCACTGTTTAAAAATTTTATTATATGCAATGATGTTATAATTTATGCTTGATTGCCGAAAGCAGTATAGTGATATATGTCTATAGCCTTATATGTCCAGTCAACTTTAGCATCAATGGCGCTTCAATGTTGACTTTTCTTTTTCTCATTTTACCCTAATTTATGCTGTAATATCTATGCTCTTGTTTCATTTATGAAGTTTACTGATCAATTCCTTTTCTTTCAGCCTTTCGAAGTTTTAACAAGACCTCTCTCTGAGCAATCATATGGTGCTCTTTCCTCTGGCAAGGCAAACATCCCGTGCTATTTCTACCATCATGCGCACTGCATAAAAGGTGATCAATGCCCTTTTCTGCATGACTTTTTGCCTGCTCCAGAGCTTTCAGGAGTTGCTCCGGAAGCAGCTAGGACTCACTCCATGGGTAAAATAAATGGCTTCTGCTGGTAAGGATAAAGTGTCACCATCAGTACAGTTGCCAGGTATAAATCGACCTAAGGACACATCTGAGCTTATCAAGGAAAATCAGTGCAAAGAGGTGTCTCAGCAGCCAGAACCATACCCTCTTTTGGAAGAACAAGCCCTCTCTGTTGACTCAATACCAGAATCTAAGGGACATGCTATTATTTTACCTGAGAGTTGTTCACATTTCCGCTCAGATCGGAGTTCTGAGGAGCTAGCAGAAGATTGTTCTGACATGGAAGATGTTACTAACCTAGATGAACGGTCGGAAATATCTTCTCCAGGATTCGATGTGCTTGTGGATGATGGATCAGACCAATCAGCTGATGAGGATGATCCTGAAAACCAACTGGCCCAGAAAGGAGAGTCAGAGATCTCTCATCGTCGTAAATTTTTGTATGATTTAAAGGAGTCAGCTGGTTATGATAAGAGGGACTACCCAGATCATGAGTTCTTATATGACACTTACGATCATTCGGATCTGTATGAAAGAGAATTGGAGTTCTGTAGGGAGAGGATATTGGAGCGTATGCTCTGTAGAAAAAGGAAACCTCTGTATACAGGGTATGAAAATGACACCCGAGATGGTGGGGATCTTCAGGGCAATTTGAGGAAAAGGAGTAGGTCTGATTCAGAGATCCTACATCCATTTTGGCTAGGTTATGACAGTAGGGCCCAGCTTGTTAGGCATGAAATGGGCTGGCGTCATCGTCGTAGGTTAATTTTAGAATCACCGAAGATTGCAATCATTTTGTCTTTGTATCCTAAGCATCCTCAAAAGAAGAGAAGGAAGAAGGCACATAGGAGGAGAGGCAAGAATCATTCTTCCATATCCGTCAAAGATATTAAACTCACATCTCTGTTGGTGAAATCTGCTTTAATTACTGCCAACTTCTCTGGTCCAAAAACTCTCGTACAGATTAAAGAAGAGAATGGTTGAGGCAATTTAATTGGCAGTGGGCCTGAGATCAGCATGCATCAGTATTCAAGAAGCCATTGTCTAATGATTTTGAGGGGCCCAAATCATTGAATGAACTTCTGAAGGGTAAGAAAAGGCCTCAATCGATTGATGAAAATAATGGAAGTGACATCTTTTCAGACACAGGGAATGAACAGATTGCTAATGGAAATGCCGAGAAAGATTATGGGTAATATGAGTATAGTTTTCTATCCAAGACCCACAATGGTGATGATGATGAATATGAAGAAGTTGACCTCCAGGAAAAGCTTGCTGAAATATTTCGTAAATAGGTATCTGCTCATTTTGACCAACAATGTTATTCCCGCATCATTCTATGTACTTTTTTTTTATAGGTTGCCTCTAACTTCAATTTTTGTCAGAAACAAGTACCAGTACCTTTTGTATAGTTGCCTACTGGTGTTTTCCCCCTCCTGAATTGATTTTTTTTTTTGTTGGTATATTCCATAACATGCTTTAAAAGTTGGCTGTGGTTGTTTACTGAATTTTGTTGGCTGTGGTTGTCACGTAAATGGCAGCTAATTCCATTTTTGCAAAAGCTCACTTTTTCTAGGATGACAATAACCATCTTTACAAGGAAGATGCAGTTTATGTAGTGCTATTTATTTAATTGATAGTTTTTGGAAAATGAACTTGTAATTTGAGGGATTCTGACCAGTAACCTGCTCATATAGGGTGTGTCTCTACTGCTATGGCTAGCAGCTGTAGACAAAGTGAACTAAATATGGTGAACACAAGCTTCAATCATTCCATTAGAGCTATTATTCGTATATGTATTATTTCACTCTTATTGTACATCAGTGAGAGATGCTTAAATGTCTTCAATTACGTTGCCAACAATTGTCGGAGGACAACCATAAGGTTTCCAATAATGCCTATCGCTCATTCTATTTGCTTATATTTGATTGCAATAGGTACTCCACTTGCTTAAACCCGGAAATAATATTAGTATCCATTATCTTCTGGTCTATTGCTGCTTTATTCCTATCCTTTGCGCATCTTTCCTAGTTCAGTGTAGTAGAGGCAATGATTTTGTAATACCTGTAGTTGAAGTATTCTAGGTTCTTGGTATGATTAATTAAAATAGAGGGGAAGAAGAGGAGGGACCAACAGGGATTCAATTGTTTATAGAGAATGATGAGATAGGTAGCAACCTTTTACAAGACAGTGAAGACATAATAGCTAGTTGTTATGATTGCTATTTAGACTTTTCTTTTGTCCTATGTTGTTAGTTATGAAGGCTCCGGAGTCAGATGGCTTTCCCAGTTACTGGGTCAAGAACTGGATTTGAGGTCTTGATTTAACTAATATGAATTCTTATCTTCCTAGTCATTCCTTTCAAAATTCAGTATTTTCTTCCTTGAGTTGCAAAATGCAGGTCATACTAATCTGAGACAGAGTTAGATAAAAAAAAGGAGATAGAGAAGCTATGCAGCAAAGGGCCTTTTAAAAGAAAATATGTGTTCTGCTAGTCTCTCAGCTTTTAACAAATCCAGTGCTGTCGTCTATTAATGAATGATAGAATGATGGTAGAAAACCACAGCGATAGAGAACCCTACATACATTTAGAAGGTCGCCTTCTTCAGTTCTGGTTTGGGACATTATTGCAACGATGACATGGATAGATGCCTAAAATATAGTTTATGTCGTCTTTCTTATCTTAGTGAGGTGGGTTTACTGACGAATAAACCAATTTGGAGTTGTCTGAGTGTTTTTGCCTTTACCATATCTATCTTCTCCATTTTTCATCTATTTGTTGCCCATTGGGTGCTTGTTTTTCCTTTAAAGAAGGTCACTCGATTGTCTTGTAGGTGGTAATCTACTGTAGGTGTGATGTTCCTATGTGTGATTGTTTTCTAACAAGTCAGTTCAATTCTGAATGAAATTGCGGCCTTTCATCAATTTACTTGATGTTATGATCTCGTATATATGATTTATTCTTTTTTTTTGTTGTTATTGTTGTCGCCGCTGCTGCTGCAGCTGCTGCTGCGGTGTGAGTTTGTGTAATTGGCCTAGAAGGTATGTTACGACGGTCTGCAACTTGTTATTATACTTTGTTTTGCCGTGCTATCTGCTTTGTTTATTTTTAAAATAAATTTAGCTAAAAATGTGAAGCAATTAGGTTTCGAATTCGGACCTCGAATATCAACCACAAAATTCTTTATCGCTTGCGCCAGGGACTGTTGATAGGCCAGATAATTGTTAGATTCAAAAATTTGTGTGCTAGGGTGTTTCATGAAACACCCTACAAATTTCTATCTTTATGTAAATATGTAATAGTGAGAAATGGATGCAAATGTCACCTGGGACTACGTCATAATTGCGTCTGATCCTTAGCAAGGTGATCTACAATAGTTTTTTTATGTGGTTATTTAAGCTGACGCCCCTTAGAGAATATTAGCAGTTGGTCGCAAGCGGATGTGGGGAGGAAGGATTTTTATAAAACGCGTACGAAAAAATATGGGCACTCAACTTCAGCTACGGGTCATGTTCATGTAGAAACAGATCTTTTGACTTCATAGGGTTTTTTTAACTTGTTAATTAGTTGTCGAACTTGAGAAAATTCTATGATTTTTGGCTAAGGATGTGTGGGTACGCACAGTAGAAACTAAACTAGTAGTAGTTTCTATCTCTCACAATCTACACATGATTCATTTCTCACAATGTGTTTGTGTCTCCAGCAAAATCAATTAGCTACTTCCTACTTCACCAGTCGCTAGGGTGGATGCAAGTTTAACTGAGGAAAGTGGAGGAGGGAATAGGACTCATTGGGAGAATAAAACAAGAAGACCAGGTTAAATTGTGATCATTCTACAGATTTCAAAAGAAGAATTGTGATTCTGTGAAGAGAGAAAGAGAGAGAGAGAGAGAGTGGTAGCTAAGATTATTAAAGCTTTAATAGTTAAAAGAAGAAGCACACGACAGGAGAAGAGAGATATATGCAGTGTACATCACCTTTTGTAATTTGGAAGAATTGGGATGCTCGAAGTAGTAGAAATTAAAGCAACTCGACAGTGCAGAGGGAAAGAATATCGACGCTTTATGACTCACAGCCCTAACCACTCAAAGGTGTGTGTTTTTTGTTGGAATTGACTACATTTCCATGTTTTGTTTTTGGTTTGCAGTAGCAAGATCAAAACGATTTAACATATACATTGCCATAAAAAGAGAAATAATTAATTAAAATGACGAAGAGGAAAGGAGTGCCCCGTAATTAAAGCTTAATATGACACAAAAGAATACGAGCCTAAAGAAGGAAACTACCATGCAGTTCCTTTTCCTTTTCCAATTGGTATGATGAGATACCTATTACTCAGAAGTAAAAGAAGAGGAAAGCAACTTCACATTGCACGGGAAGAAAGAATATTTATTGCTTTGGCAAATTTCCGTAGCTGGGACCGCTCAGCTAACTGATTTGGCCCCCACCCCCTACACTTGCACGCCAACTGTTCTGTTCCACTTCATAACTCAAATCTAACATTTTGCTGGAATTTTAATTTAAGTGAACTGGTATTAATTTTAACTGACATCTTTGTTTGCCTCTAGCTCCGTCTTCTAATTTTCTTGTTTGTTTTTTTTTTATATTGATGCTAAAGCATAAAGAACATGCCATCAATGCTTCAACTCCTCTCCTATGCAGAAGAAATATCAAAGTACTATTCGGGGGGATTGCTGCTGTTTAAGTTAACCATACCATTTGATCATTAATTAGTTGAAAAATCAAAAATAAAAGTACGTTGGTGTTATGCGCAACGACTGGTCAAGACTCAGAGAGCCTGAGAAAGTTTGTTCTATGCAATGCACAATTTTTGTGTAGCTAGCTAGCAAAGTTGAGAGAGACACCGGTGAGCTAGGAAAAGATGCAGAAAAGGAAGTATGAAAGGGATGGGCAGCACTTTAAACACAAGAGAAGTGGTATGCTATGCCAATGCTTTGAGTACTTCTTCTTCTATTATCCTTTATTTAATTAATATGCCTCTTCCTGTCTCAGAAGCAGCTGCTAGGAATTTAGACTAAAATTTTCTAAGTCCCTAAGATGCTGCTGCTGCTACCACCACCACCACCACCACCGCTCTCCTCTTAATGGATCTGCCTGATAGAGTTAACCGTTTCAAAGCAGCAGAAGCAGGGGCTCCTTGCAGCCTAAAGCAGAAGCCGAGCCATCTTTTATGCTTGCTGTTATTCTTGCTTTTCGTTGCTTTGGACTGAAGGGAGCTCCTAATTCTTCTGCTTTTTTCTTTGGGTGTTTCTGCAGATGGATCATGGGCGGCCTGTCTGATTTTGCCAGAATAGGTGAGCTATGATCTTCCGTTTACTCTCTATCTCTCTCTCTCTCTCTCTCTCTCTCTCTCTCTCTCTCTCTCTTTCGGTTTTTAAGGAGAGTTAAAGTCAACCATTTGGCACATCCGCTACACGTTTAATTTTTTTAAAAAATAAATGAACCTCACATTTCTATAGTGAAAAGAACAATTTATTTATTTTTCAATTTTTTTTTGGGTAAATGACAGATAGTATACTAAAAGAGATTAGGAGATTAGCATTATAATATATATTTATTTCTGTCACAATCAATATGTTCATAAACTTAAGATTTGATAAGCGGTAACTTGTGTAGTCTATATTTAATAGAGTACAGCTTTTTTTCTACTGTTTTTTTATCAAATTGTTAATTTCTTTCTCTCTCTCTCTCTGCTCTTTAGCTGTGGCGCTGTGGCGCTGTGGCACTGTGGCACTGTAGAGAGTTAAAGGGAATAAAAGTATTTGTACATTGCGTTGAAGAAAGAAATTACTGCTATTTCGAAATGGATCCATGCGGATGGAAAAAATGCTCTTGGTACATTATCTAAAAATACACTTAATTCGTTTAAAAATACACTTAATTCGTTTAAAGGGAATAAAAGTATTTGTACATTGCGTTGAAGAAAGAAATTACTGCTATTTCGAAATGGATCCATGCGGATGGAAAAATGCTCTTGGTACATTATCTAAAAATACACTTAATTCGTTTAAAAATTTAGACAATAAAAAATATGGCTAATTTTGGGTGTAAAAATACAATTGCTCTTGCAAATATTTTGTTCAGTGTCCCATTCCCATGAGGCCATCAAGTGACCATGGCACATACGAAATAATTAACCCACTCCTCTTCCTCAACATATTTGCACGTGACACACGTTCACACACCTCATCTGCAATTCATCCTACAAAATCTATAAGAAATTCTTTTGCAAAAAGGTGCACATTAATGCTGCAAGAGAAGACATCGTAATTACACTATATCATAATACAGTACAGATTATGTTAATAAGAGTATATTATGGAGGATTCAAGATGATATCAAATTTACTAAAGTATATCATTCATATATATATATATATATATATATATATATATATATATATATATATATATATATATATATATATATATATATATATATATATATATATATATATATATATATATAAGAGAAGAAGACATAATACTTATCTGAATTATAAATTATTTTGATTTGGATATCAATCTCTCAAAATTTGAATTATACTGTTTAGATATTTAAGCCGGTCAATAATATTTTAATATTAAAATTTAAGATAATTATTTACTTTAGTAAATTTATATTAAATATATTAAATAAATATGTAAAGATAAACAACATGATCAAATTTGTTCAGTGTGAGCCAATCACCGATACTTTGGCTTTAAATTTTGAATGTTTTATTTATTTTTATAGATTTAATTAATATATATTAGGTAATTCTCCTAATTATTAATTTATTAAAATAATTATTTTAAATGTTAAAATTAAAGTGAGGTTCGCTGATTCAAATTAAATAAATTAAAAAATTAGATAGTAAAATTAAATCAAAATGACTCATAATTGTTATAAGATGCGTAGATTTTTTTATAAAAACATATAAATAAATACAATAGGATCATTTGGGAATATTATTCCAACAATAGGTAGCAAAGAGCATACACAAGGTTGTAGATTAATAATTACCACAACCATAATATATATATATATATATATATATATATATTAATTAATATCAAATCTCTTTCCGTGAAAATCCTCCAGAAAAAGGGTCCAGATGCAAAGTACACAAACTGACTCACCCGCCACCAGATGAGCGTCCGATCGGACGGCCCGCATGACCACACGCTCTTTCTCTCTCCGCCTTTGGATCGCCTGCGTCGTTTATGGCTCTAACATTGTCCACGCAGACCAGTTAAGCACCCTCCGATCTGTCTCCATCGGACGGTCCGTGTCGCGCCTCTAAACCCCCAAACGGGTCCAAAGTCCAAACCTTCCTCTATGAACAGTGTGCATTATTATTATTAGCCTGCTGATCAGCTCCCCTTCCCCCTCCCTCCGAAGCAAGCAAGCAAGCAACCGGAGGAAGAAGAAGAAGAAGAAGAAGAAGAAGAAGAAGAAGAAGAATGCAAGAGCAAGCTACGAGCTCTCTTCCTTCAAGCAGCGAGAGATCCTCGAGCTCCGCGCCCCCACTGGAAGTCAAAGAGGGTGATTAACACTTTAATTTATAGCGCCTCGTTAATTTTCCTGCTGTTTCCCAACTTATTACTCGACGTAGATTTTGGTGGGAAAAATGCGATTTTTTCTCTGTTGGGTTCCGAAAATATGGGTTTAGTTGCTTTGGGAGTTGGGTCTACCCAATGCGCCTCTCCCTCCTCCCTCCCTTTCTTCTTTTTTTTTTTTTAAAAAAAATAAAAATAAAAATCAAAAAATAAAAAAAATCAATCAATCAATCAAACGTAGGAGATTATTGATTTTGAAGTCTCTGAATTTGCTGCGTTGCTGGTCAGGCGTGGAGAGCGACGAGGAGATACGGAGAGTGCCGGAGTTCGGGGCGGGACCGTCCACCTCGGGGCGGGAGGCCGGTTCGGCTGCCGGACCGGATCGGACCCAGTCGTCGGCTCAGACCGGCCAGCGCAGGAGGGGCCGGAGCCCCGCCGACAAAGAGCACAAGCGCCTCAAGAGGTGGGTTTTCGGTTTTCGGCTGCCCAAAATTGCTTCTTCATAATTTACTAGTACCACTACACTACTCTATCGTCTACTCTACCTTCCTTCCTAGTTCCTTCCTTCCATTCTAGCTATTTATTTATTTATTTATTTATTTATTTATTTATTTATATATATAGGTTGCTGAGGAATCGGGTGTCGGCGCAGCAAGCGAGGGAGAGAAAGAAGGCGTATCTGAACGATCTGGAGGCGAAGGTGAAGGATTTGGAGAAGAAGAATTCGGAGCTCGAGGAGCGGCTCTCCACATTACAGAATGAGAACCAGATGCTCAGACAAGTACGATCCATTTTTGCTCTTTTAACTTCTTCTCCTCTCTCTCTCTCTCTCTCTCTCTCTCTCTCTCTCTCTTTGATTTCTGCGGCTCCGCATTTTACCACTTTCTAATATTATACTGTTATTTACTTTATTATGATGCACTTTTAATTATAGTGCCGTAATTTAATTTGGTGTGCCAGGAAACTTTGATCCCGAGTGCAGTTGTGTACTGCCATTTTATTTTATTAGGTTATGTTCCTTATTTTCCTAGTAATAGTACGAAAAACAGATCTCTCACCAGGGAAATACCAAGCAGTACTTGTTGGTTGGATATATCCCGCCCAAATCCATTTGCAGTTGGTGCTTTCTGGGAGCATCTCCCTTAATTGTTGATTACAATTTTGAGCTTCTTTCTCAAGTGAGAGAGTCTGAGATGAACTAATAATCTCTGTTTTGAACCTTCAGCATTTTTTATCTGCAAGGGGGGGTCTCAGATAGATAGCTCGCTAGAACAACACATTCTTAGAAATTCTAGCAGCCGTGGGGATCTCGGAAAAACGTTTCCACAATCATCCTGTTTACGGGTTGCGTGTTGACTGTGTTGTATTAGTGATGCATCACCAGATAAAAAACTTATGCCCTACGGAACCCTAGGTACCATTATTGATTTGTGATGCTGCCTTAATTACGCACGATTTGAATTGATGTGGTCCCTTCCGGTCGGTATGAGCTGTATCCAGCAGGTGCCTCCTTCAATAGATCTCTGACCACAAGCACGGGTGAATGTTCCTTCAATATAATATAATCTTAGTACCACGCTCACCAAGTTTAAACTTTTATTAAAGGAGGCTTGTTATAAATCCACTTTGTCAAGATTGGCATGAAACTTTGATCATTAATGTTCTATTGGTGGCCAGTTTGGCATTTACTATGGTTCGTCCAATTTTTGTATTTCTATTCGGTGAAGAGTTCGATTATGTTCATGTTCGGAGCCCCTTCATTACTTTTATTGTGTACACATATATGGCTTTTATTATTATGTTTTTGCTTACAAATCCATCTTCTAATGACTGTTATTTCTTGCAGATACTGAAGAATACTACCTTGAGTAGGCGGGGATCGAGTAGCAGTACTGCCAATGGAGAAGGTCAGCAGTAGAAGTAGAAGGGGCTTTGTAATTAAGAACTATGCTTTCCTCTGATTTTAACCCAGCAGCATTTTTATTTTGTGGTTGGTTGGCTTAAGAGTTGCTTAATGATCTGCAATCATTTTAATGATGCTGCTGAGTGCTTTGTTAATTTGAAAATTTACCTTTTTATTATGATTAGCAATGCAATTTGATGCCCCTGTATGGAAGAGAATTTGATTTCCATTCCTTATTTTGTCTTGTTAATTATGTTCAGGTTTAATTAGACTCGTAAAAGATTAAAGTGGAAATTAATTTTGAAGCTTTTTTTTTTTTTTTTTATTTGCGATTTGTTTTCACCACCGAATTAGAAAAATTATCTCAAATATCTATATTAATTAGATTCTTTTGACTATATATCATGGAAGAGGAAAAAAAAAAAGAAAAAAAAGAGAGAAAATGAGAGTAGTTGAGGTTGGTATGGACAATTTGGCTGGGGCAGTGGCGTGTTGTTGTAACGCCAACATCTCGGGAGAAAGATCCAGAGAAATAGTACATCGCGTGGTCCCATCCACGTCACGGAGCTTTCACCATTGCAGGGGATAGCGGTTTATTGGTTTATTGGTAGAATGGTGGATTGAATCTAATTTTGCGAATTTACTGTTTTTTGAATCACCTGATTCTCCGACTATTTACTCAAAATCGAAAACCAACCGAATTACCACGTTCAAAAATTTATATTTAAATTTAGTTTATATTAAAAAAAAAAGAAGTAATAATAAAAATTTTATTAGACTTAATAAACAAATTTGTTTTACTTTTTAAAATGTTTTTTTAAAAGATAATATATAATTCAAATTTCAACCTAAAAGAATATTTTGGCTATTCGGTTGATTTGAGTTTCAAATTAGACAATCAAATTGAACATAAAAATCTAAATTTTATATCAAATTCAACCGTTGAATAATGGCGAGATAGATCATCATCGTATACGGGGAATCCACTGATGCAATCACAATTGAGTTTTCAGCATGCAACAGTAAGATTTAAGAAGAGAGTGGCTTCAAATATCAAATACGAAGGAACTGTTCCCTATAAAACTCCCAACTTATAAAGCAGCCGAATTATTCTAAAAATTACACCATCATAAGACTGCAAAACTTCTTTAATATTAAACAACTGCGGCATTGCAAGTCCGATATTATAACCCGATTTCAGCCCTGAATTTACATCTGACAGTTTTATTGCAGGATCACATCAAAATGTCAGTCACAGTTTGGTCAAGCTCCAAAGCATCTACAATTTTGAACTCTCCCGACTTTTGGGCCTGCGATCAGCTGTAGACTAACCCTGATTTACTTATGAATCAGTATCGATGATCAAGATATGGATACGTTGAACAATTATATATCTGTTCATTTTTTCGGCATCATCCAAGGTACTTCAAACTCAATGAAATTGGTTTGACTAACCGTAGTTATTTTAACAGTTGTTTACCTAACTGTAGCTCGACCTCATAGTATACTCGGAGACAAGCTTCGAGAACAGGGATGACTTGTTCTCTAGCAATCTTGTTGGTGTGTCATGTTCCACAATCAAACCTGTTCAGAATTTAAGGCAGATAAGATATCGTTAATAGAGAGAGAAGCTCAATAGTTGGGTGTTGAGATTGTAGGTCATTCGGAATGGACTAACCGTTATCAAGAAGCAAGGCCATATCACTGTCGAGGACAGATGTTATACGATGTGCGATCGTAATCACCGTTGACTCAGAGAACTGCTGCCTTAGTGTTTTCTGGATTAGGCTGTCAGTTGCTGTGTCGACTGAAGCCGTTGCTTCGTCCAGAACCAATACTTTACTCTTCTTCAATATTACCCTTCCTAGACAGACGAGCTGACGTTGACCTACGCTCCAATTTTCACCATTCTCGGTTACTGCAGATCCACATTGGTCACATAAGGAGAAGCCCAAACCATTCGAAAATCCAACAATTGTCAAAATGTAATCTTTTAAACAAAATCTAATCTCATCAGTGCTGATTCAGATAACTACAACTTGTGTATTAGAGACATATATCACACACCTGGAGAGTCCAGCTTCAATTCTTTCTTTCTAACTTCTTCTCCCAGCTGACAGGAATCCAAGGCCTGGAACAGAGATCAGTTAAATTAAAGCGCTTGATTATCTAACCACAGATTTAAAGTATTCTTAAAGGGCCATATAATGTGTTGCAGAAATATAAAAGAAGTGCACGATCGAATTACCTCCCAGATTTGTTCATCAGTGTACTCTTCAAGAGGGTCAAGGTTGGTCCTTACAGTTCCCTCAAACATGGTCGGATCTTGCGGAATAATGCTCAATCTGGATCTCAAGTCATGAAGCCCGATGGTGCAGATGTCAACACCGTCTATAATTATCTGGCCAACAGTTGGATCGACGATGCGGAAGAGTGCCTGTATTAAGGTAGACTTGCCACTACCTGTCCTTCCGACAATACCAGTTTTCATACCTCCAGGGAATGTGCATGTCAGGCCTCTTAGCACAAAAGGCAAGTGCGGAGCATATCGTACCTGCATCTAAAATAAATCAGTACCCAGAAAGTAGGAACGGCTACAGAACACAATTCAGCATCTATAAGACCCGATAACAACTTTTTCATGAATTAATTAAACTTAGTTGTACAGTTGCACCTTTCAATTCTATGGACTGGTAGAACAACAGATATCACTAGACTCTGAGAAACTAACTATAAAAATTACACGATCCTTTGCATATCTTCAGGGCCATCATGCTCAGTTTCTTATTTCCTATTCTATTTCCTACTAATTTGCAGTAACAGCTTCAACCTTTTGAAGTATAAAACAAATAGAAACGCGTAGCCAAAAACTGAAATGGGAGATATGGTGTCAAATCTGCACCCAATAAAAAGAAGAAGAAGAAAAAGAAGAAGAAGATGAAGATGGCAACTTGAAAAGATGATGGAACGTACGTGGATGTCGCGAAGCTCTACTTCTCCCTCGGAAGGCCAGTGATGATTCAATCTGTCTTCTCCCATGGTAAGTGGTGGCTCACTAGGAATGCTACTGTACTGAAATATTCTCTCTACAGATATAATTTTGTTTTCGAGGTCGCAAAGATTCCAAATAACCCACGCTTGGATCATATTCAGATTAAGTCCGTACGTCACCGCAAGACCAGCAAGCCCTAAAAAATTGAAAAGTCAAAAGTTGTCGTTGGCTTCTACATAACCTAGATTTTACTTTCTAAAGTAGCTCAAAAATAAATTAAAAAAATAAAAAAATAATTTCCCTACCTGGATCGATGACACCGGCTGGGAGAGACACCAAAACTATCAAAGAAAAGGCAAAAGTGAAAGATGAGAGCATATCCAAACGAAAGCAGAGCCACTCCCTTGCTGCAGCATTATAAAACTTGGGTCGAGAGTAATCATCATTCAGATGATAATTATTGTCTATGAATTGTGATTCCTTGCCAAAACTTCTAATCGTCGCTGAGCCAGTCATCGATTCAGCAAAGTGCTGAATAATGGGAGCTTTGCACACTCCAACAAGCCTTGCTAGTTCTCGTGCGGTATCTAAATAATATTGCTGTTCAACAAGAAACAGGAAATGAAATTTTGATATATTGGTGAAACAGTGTTGATTGGAAAGCTCATATCATTCATTCAGCAAAACTCGCATCAATCCACTCAAATGGCAAGAAGAAAAAATTGGTGAAGGATATACCTGATACCAAATGCAGGTGGCAATCACTGGAATAAAGATGATAAAAACCTGCCACGCCACCTGTGACATTACTGCAATGATACCAAGAAGTTGTATGATTGAAAAGGCAAAGGCAGCAACCCGATTTGGAATATTTGTGTCCACTTCACTTTGATCAGTTGAAGCCTGCAATCACAACATTAGTTAGTTCAGTGTAAGCAAGAACGCAATATACAGAATTTTCCAAATTTATTGAAATGATAGAACTCATTATGCATGACTTACTCTACTAAGGATACGGCCGCTCGGAGTGGAATCAAAGAATGACATTGGAGCACGGAAAATATGCGTGTGCATCTTATCGAACAGTATTGTTGCAGTCTTATATCCGGCTGTGACAAGAAGCAGAGCTCTTACAAGGATACACAAAGAGCTTCCAAGAGCCAATGCGACATAGACATAGATAAGCATCGATCCACTAACTGGAGGTTCGACATCTTCAGATACGGGAGCTGCCCAAGCCATCCAGTAATTACTACCGATTTGAAGGGCTTGAAAAAGAATTTGGGCCAACAATATGAGGGGCACAAATGCTCCGCTATATGCTGTTGTAACATATTTCCAGTAAACCCAAAATCCAACCTTGCCTTTCTCCCTCTCTTCTTCTTGAACAAGTTGCCCCTTCTGCTGGGCTCCTTCATCGACTTTGCCATTTTGTACATCCTTCTTCTCTATTTTCTGAACCTCCCCTGAGCTAATCTCTGCTTTGCTGCTTGAAGAGTCCGTCGCGAGCTGCATCGAGTCGAGGGCAGCCAAAGCATCCTTATGAGCACCAACAAGCTCCATGAACTCTGTTCCTGAATCAAGTAACTCACCATACTTGCCAGCTTGTACTATTTTCCCATCTTTCGTAACCTACCACAATGAATGAATAATGTCTAACATGCTGTTGAGAAGCATAAAGTAGCATATATGTAATCAATGCAGGGAGCATAGCTTACCAAAATAAGGTCAGCTGAAGGTAAAAATTCGACCTGGTGGGTGACATAAAGAACTGTTTTTGAAGCTAAAAACCCACGCAAACATTCCTGTAAAAGAGAAGGTCGCTTAGAAGCTGCCATTTTGTAGACTCATTAACATATTCGAAGGGTTTTATATTATCCTTAGCATGATTGAGGGTAAAAACCATTTCTATGGATTATTAAGTCCAAATAGGTTGTAGCAAGTAGATACAGTTAATCATAACTATGAATGACAAACTAAAAAAGAAAGTATACAAGTAAGGCATGCATAACCTACTTAAAAGGAAATTAAACAATACCTTAAAGAGATGAGATCCAGTATGAGCATCGACGGCACTAAATGGATCATCAAAGAGATAAATGTCAGCATCTTGATACAAAGCACGGGCTATCTGAACCCTTTGTTTCTGTCCCCCACTCAGGTTGATGCCTCTCTCGCCTATAACAGTCTGATCTCCAAACGGCAAAATCTCCAAGTCTTTCTTCAAGGAGCACGCTTCGAGAACCTTGTCATACTTTTCGCTATCCATCTCCTTGCCAAATAATATGTTCTCTTGAATCTTACCACTCTGTATCCAAGGTGACTGTGCGACATAAGCTGTCGATCCGCACATCTTAACATCTCCACACAGTTTCGGAACTTCCCCCAATATGCAAGAAAGCAAGCTCGATTTGCCAGAGCCGACAGTTCCACATACGGCTACCCTCATCCCTTTCAGCACTCGAAAATTCAAGTCTGCCAAAGTGGGGACTTGAGAAGAGGGATCCCACGAGAAACTTCCGTTGCGTACCTCAATCGCAACGTCTGAACTATCACTCGGAAGCTTTTCTACTGCATCAGTTGGCAAGTCCCCAAGGCATAGAAACGATGATATCCTATCAAGAGAGACTTTGGTTTGGACTATCATGGAAATTACATCAGGGAGAGTGTAAATGGGCTCTTGCAAGACCCTAAATGTCGCTAACGCTGATAGAACTTTTCCTGATTCTAACGGAATTCCCAGCAGCATGCAAGCTCCAAAAGTGACTACCGCAACAAAAGTAGGTGCCCCCCAGAAGACGAACGTCACCATCGCAGACGTATATACGTACTTCCTCAACCAATTCGTCTCCACTTTCCTTAATTCAATTATCCTGGATAAGAACTTCATCTCCCATCCTTGGAGCTTGAGAATCCTCATGTTCCTTAAAATCTCGGACATGGCTTTCATCCGAGCATCTTTAGAGTCCATCATCTTCTCCTGAAACCTCTCTTCCATCTTCCCTAGGGGAATATTGGCGATCATAATAACAATGGTGGCCGCAAGTGCTGCAAGCGAAGCAATGCCTAATGTCGAATACAAGATCAACAAGGCGAGAGTCACTTGCATCGGGACCAACCATAGATCATGCATGTACCAGCTGAAAAGCCCGATCCTGTCAGCATCGACGCTCATTATATTTACGATTTCCCCGCTCGTACGACTCTGCCTCGATTGGCTAGACAAGGTAAGGCCCTTTTGGTATATGATGGAGACAAGGAAAGCTCTAACTCTGATCCCTGCCTGCTGCAATCTGAAGAACCAGTGCCTCTGCGACAGGCCCTCGAGAAGCTTCGACACGATGAAGGCAATGACCAATAGGTGTCCTTTGCTCGCAAACTTGCCGTTTCCATTGAGATACTCGACAAAGTAACTGATGAGGTAAGGACCGACGTACGAAGCTAGGTTGTTGACGATTGCGTAAACTGCGGTCAATAGGACTTGCTCCCATGAGGACAGCACCAATGCTTTAGCCAGTTTAAACGTCGTGATCCTACCACCACCACCACCACCACCAGCACCAGCAGTAGCTGCACTTTTGCTGCTAGTGCTGCTGATGTTAGCAGCACTCGCACTACCACCACCGCCGCTGGGACCATCACCACCGCCGGTGAGTGAGTCGAGCTTAGTCTTGAAAGTCGGGAAGACGCCATCAAGGCTGTCCCTACTATCTAATGGCGGGACATCTTTTAGTTCTAGCGTCTTTTTGTGGCCCAAGGAGAGCAGAGGGCCCACCCAAGAGAAAGTGAGGATGCTGAAAAAACCGGCATTTGTGAAAAGGGAGGAGGCGCTTTGCGGGGGAGTCGCATTGCGTGATTCGGCAGCACCGTCGTTCCCATTCAAGAGAGGCTCCTGAAGAGGAGCACCATCGCCCGGGCTCATCTTTCCGAATAATCCGGCGTAGTTGAGGATCAAACTCGAGAGGATGGACACGCAATCGAGAACCCACAAATGGGTTGGAAAAACGACTCCACGGTTCCTCGAGTAGAGGAAGCCGAGAGCAAGAGAAGAGCAGGAGAGGAGGGAGAAGAGACCCCACCAGATCCGGAGAAATGGCGGGAATCTCTTCTCGCCGCACCGGCCGAATTCGAACAGCAGATAAGCAGAGGCGGCAGACCAGGAAACGACCCTGACGCCAAAATCGAGTTGGTCGGCGATGATCTGCTCGTCAGACCGCCACGGCCGCCGCCCACGGCCGCTCCCACGCCGATACAACAGCAAGTTATAAACGGAGAGGATGAGATAGAAGAGAGTCAGACCCAGGGAAGAGAAGAGAGCGAGCTTGTAGTGCAGGAAGCTATTGTTATTCTTGTCCTCTGCTCGCTCCTCGGACGACTTGCCCGCCCTCCTCCTCCTCCTCAAGAGCCAGACGGATGATAGGACGACCACCAGCCCGACGTGACACGCAACGGAGAACCCACGAACAATCTCGGGGGGTTCCCAAAGCAACTCCCCGGAGTGCATTTTCATTTGAAACCGAAAGAAGAGGTGAGAGAAAGATGCTAACATACCATCCGCAGACTGCGCGGGAGGAAGAGAAGCCATGCCCAAGAAGAGCAACAGAATAATAATAATATCTTTTCCTTTTTCGACTCCGGGTGGGTTTAATAACATCGGCTTCTTCTCCTCCCTGTGAGTTTATATCCTCTATATATATAATACAGGGGAGAGGAGCAACGTAGAATTTAGATGGTGGTGGTGGACCCAGACGAGTCAAAGGCGGCTCCTTAGGGCGCAAGTTTTCAAGTGAGCGCTGGCCTCCTCTCTTTTTATCATATCTCTCCTCTCTCTCCTCTCTCTCTCTCTCGGGTGAGGGGTGAGGACTGAGGAGGACTCGGGGATACGAGAAGGAAGCCACTCGCAGGGAAAAAGGAAAGTTTAAATAAATAAAAGCAAGGAGTAAAAGTTAAAAAGTTATATACCTAAAAAAGCAACGAGTGAGGATATCGAGGGTTATGCGTTTTTTCTCTTTCGTCGGTATTCAGAAATAATTTATGGTTGGGTCGAAGAGAGGAATATTGGAGCGTGCGAGCGATTGAGTCCAGTAGTATGGACTATGGACACCCAAATAAAATAAAAAAAAGTTAACTTACTTTGATGAACGCGAAAAGTAATAATAATAATATTAATGGTGTTGCAAATTGCTTTCCCGTTTCGTGGTGGGAGGTGTAGGACCTGGAGCATCTGAGACGCTTCCAGCTTAAATTGATTCTCAATTCCACTACTTCTCCGCGTTGTCCCAGTTACGGTGTATCGGATCCATCTATTTCGTCCTGGCCCAGACCTGGATTCCTATTTCCACGTTTGGCCTGTAGTTTTTTTTTAGCTGTGCCTTCTCCATCCTTCGCCACCTGCCCTAGCGCTAGGTACAGCCGATTACAAATCATTTTTCATCCAATATATATATATATATATATTTTACTACCAACAAATTAATCGAATTTTTTTTTCAAACACAAATTATTTTTAACCAACTTTTACCTCAAACCAAATACACCCTAAATAAAAATGCATTATTTATTATAATTCACAAGTAAAACTATTTTTTAAAAAAACTATATGTTTCTAATTAAATAAAATACATTCATTTATAGCTTCTTTTCCTACCAAAATTTTATAGACCATCTGACGCATGCAGGATAAAGAGCAAAGAAAAAAAAAAAAAAGGGAGAAGAATATATCACAAAGATTAAATACAGATCATAATGACACTGGAAAAGATCATATAGGCTTGAAATAAATTTTTATCAATTAGAAACTCTTTTTAGTCTAATAAGTCAAATTCTAATTAAGAGATGCTCCTATGCTCCAATTTTAACGCCGTTGTTTAATCACAATTGATACACTTTTAATTCAATAGTATAAAATGTTTAAAGTAACCGACTGTACCGACTGTGCATTTATTGGTACTGATCAATCGATAGCAATCTTATAAGGCTGCTGCTTTCATCCCCTATAGTTCTACAAAGAGACCCAATAGTTTCACCTAATGTGGGAAAAATAATTACCTACACTTGGTGTATTAGTACACCGTATAAATTGAATTAAATAATTTAAATGTTATCGTCTACAAATAAGCATTGCTCAATTTATTAAATAATTATTTAAATTTAATAATATTTGATATAAAGATATTTTAAAATATTATCAAATATATTCAATAAATTATATTTTAATTTTGCATTTTTTATTATAAAATTTGCAAGTACGGTGTATAAGATGCTTTTTTACACACTGTGCAAGCAATGATTTCACTACTTTGACAAATGAAAAGATTGAGCTCTATTTTCTTCTTAGCAATACTATCCATACACTTTAAATAAAATATATCATGTACATTTCATTCTTCTTCACTAGTCATACTAAGTAAAATTTATTTTATTATAAAATAGATATAATATAAGATATGTAAAATTAAATTAAATTTTACATCGTACTTTCTGTTATAATTTTTAATTTTTAAAAATTAATTGTAGACGACGATTCTTACTTTAATTCGTTCTCGTGCGCAATCTGTAAAAATATAATGTTTTCTGTTTATTCTCTTATCCCCGGAAATGAAGCCGTCACAGAAAATTTGAATTAGGATTAGATCGGAACTTCCGTTATGTCATATATATATATATATATATATATATATATATAACCTAATGTAAGAATGTTTTAATTACGTCCGTCCATCAAGGATGTGTCCAGATTGGATTGACTGTATCTTTAAAGATCGTCTTGAATAAATCACATGGGTCATATCCAACAAAATGCACATTCTATTTGGAATATATAAATAGTGAGATGTAAGATGTATATTCTATTTGTAATGTAGAAATAGCAATTTTCTTTTCTTCCACATCGCGTTAGGTAAACTTGTATAGAATACCCTCAACTATAGATTATTTGAAATAAAAACCTCAAATTTGGTTGTCCAATTTTAATTATTTACAATTTCAAACTCAAACCTTCTAAATTATTATGGAGAAGTCTCACAATCTAATTTAGATGGTTAAATAATAATTTGATATTGATGTGATAATAATGAAATATTTTGATCATTTTTATACCATCAGGTACAATACAACCACATTACTATTATATCAACAACACGTTATTAACCAGTCAATACAATCACTACAAAAATTTTAATTTTAATTTAACGATTTGAATTGAAAACTATTACTCATTTAAATATAAATCTTTTCTTTTCGAAAATTAAATTTTGATTTAAATTTGAACTTAATTTATATTATTATAAGTGTAAAGTATTATAAGTGTAAAGTATAAACTCAAGTTAAGTTTTAAATTCGAATTTATGAAGGTTCCTTACTTACCAAATTAGCCACTATCTAATTTGGTAAGCAAAAAAATTAAATAAGAAAATAAATTAATAATTTATTGGATATTATCAAATTTGGTAATTAGGTAGTGTAATATTGATCTTAATTAATCGGTAACATATTGAGTTAATTATTATTTTCTAAAAGTCAATTTTAATCTTTAAAACATTGAACGACTATATTTAAATAAGTCGGTATTAAAGTACTTCTCTTAATTCCTAATCAAAATTCATAATTTTAAATTTTTTAAAAATAAATTAATTTAATTCGAATTTAAATTTTTTGAATTTATATTTCTAATTTTTATAAAATTATTGCACATGAAAATTTCTATTTTTTTTTGAAAAACATGTAAAATAAATTTTAAATATTATTATTATTATTATTATTATTATTATTTTGGTGGCATCACCTTCGCTTGCAGCAAGAAAAGAAAACAAAACAATGGCTCAAATGTTTTTTTTTTTTTCTTCCCTTTTTTTGAGTAAATTAAACTTAAGTGCTTATAAACTTTCAATTTAGGAGGTGCTCAGTTGCACGTAAAATTGTGAGTTAAAAAAATAAAATTTGTTTGGTGTGGTGGGAAAAAAAAAAAAAAATTTGTGCATTCCGAAAATTCGGCAAAAAATAAAAATACGTTATCTTTTTTAAGTTTGTAAAAATAATTTTTGAAAAAAATCTTTTACAACTTAATAAACACACGAAAATTACTCACCCTTATCGAAACTCTGCTTAATTTTTGGATAGACTATAAATAAGGAATTATTTCGCAACCTCGTAAATTCTAATACAAAGTAATAAGTTATTCTGTTTTTTTAAATTTTATATATTTTTAGTAAGAGGCAACGATTTCGCGGTCAATCAACATTAAGTTCTGCGCCCAACAACGCGGCGAGAGAGAATTTGAGGCGGGGGTCCCTATTAGGCCCTGAAAAGAGATTGACTGTAGGAAGCTTTCTCCCCAAGGAACTCCAACCAAACATCAGCATGTGTTTATATGTGTTTGGTTGATCCTAATATGTATCAAAAATTATTATTATTATTATTATTTTTTGTATATTTGTTTAGTTTTTTAAAAAATATTAAAATAAAATTATTTTTACAGGTTTGAAAAAAATATAGCATTTTCATTTTACACTGATTTTTGACAATTTTTTTTTTTTATTTGTTTACAATTTTTACCGCATCAAATAAATGTATTTTTTCTTTTTTTCAGCTAATTATAAACACTATACAAGTAAAAAAAAAAAAAAAAATTATATAAATATATTTTTATGATTTTACGTGTAAGTACAACCAAACACTCTCTTAGCTGCAAGTGTAATCATCACGGTGCTTTGATCAAGAGATCCATCTTACTGGGCGATTTCAGCCTGTTTTCACAGATGATTTGAACTATGCTCAACGAAGCCCTGAGTAATAATAATAAATAAAATATCAGCTGAGAGTCATGCAAATCCGTGGCGGCCAAGATTGCATGCACATCAGTAAAAGAGAAAAGTCCAGGAATCCTGGCGCGGCACTTTTTCGGTGCTGTTTGACTAAAGTTTGCATCTCTCTCGTGGTCCCCTGCAGAATAATCTCTAATAATAAATTCATTAATTCACTTGTTTTATTTTATACATGGAAAGGGGAGTGCTGCTTACTTCCTCACTGCAGGTATTAGAAAAATTGGTTCTATTCAGAATTTAATTATGATTAATATCTAATAAATATTTTAATAAGATAAAATTAAATTTACAGATAAATATAAATAATTTAAAATATTTACTCGGAGATTCGAAAGCATGCGAAGCACTGCTCTAAAGTGTATTTTCGTCATTACGTGCGGAATTAATCGAAAACATTATTCCAAAATACGACCGAAATTTTTTATACATGATCGCGAAGAAGGTTGACAGAGATTATTTCAAAACATCCCTTATAAATGAAAGAGAATTGAAAAAAAAAAAAAACAAGATCTTAATTCAAAAAGTCAAATTCTCTTGTATATATACTCTATAAAAATAAAAAATATATAAAAAGAAAAAGATGAATGTAACAAACTGACGAGCCGCAGCCGATCGGTGAAGCTTTGAGCTGAGATCCTGGCTTGGCGGTGAGGATGAAGATCAATTCCCGGACGATCCGTCGCAGATCTGTGATGAGATTGCTCTGAGCTCTGCGACGGGGAGGATGATGGGGCTCAATTTGATCAATTCGATCAAATTGACCTTGGATCTAGAGAATTTGGATCTCGGATTGGGGTTTGGGGAAGAGTTGGGAGAAGTTTAGAAGAGAAGTTGGGAGAAGAGAGAGAAAGAGAGATTTAGAGGGAAGGATTTAAAAAGAGAAGTGAAGCAATTCATTAATTCGTTGCCTTCTCAATCATACAGTGTGCTATTTATACTGTTCAGTTATTTGGGTCTAATTGCAATATGTAATAACTAGTGTAGTTATCAGTAAAATTGTATTTATGCAATATGGGCCTCGAATTGGGCTCAATTCGTAGCTACGGTGGGCCGTTGGGTTGGGCCGTTCTTCGGTACAGTGCAGCAGCTCCTCTGCAAGTTGGGTTCCTTCTCTGCATGTTGGGTTCCTCCTCTCCAACCACGCCCGATCCATAGAAGGCTCGAGAACCGGGTTCCGCTCCGCTTCCTTTGCCCGATCCGCCGAAGACTCCCGAAGCTCTGGTGCTTCTGACGAACGGTCGCTTCTTACCTACCCCGTACGCAACCCTAACTCACCTTCGCCTTCACCCTGGTTAGTCCATCTCCTCTCCTTCGCCAACTCTACTACGCTCCTCTCTTCCCTGGTAAACCCATCTTCTCTCCTTCACCATCTCCACTACGCTCATCTCTTCTCATCTCTGCTGAGCACTACACTACTCCCCAGCACTACATTACTCCCCAAGCTCTCCACTCACACCATACTTCTACAGATTGTAACACTCCACCCCTCTCGAAACTATCCTTGACCACAAGGATCGAAGGTAGGATACCTAGACTTCATATCCTCATAATCCTCCTAAGTGGCCTTCTCGGGACCCAAGTTGCTCCACTTGACAAGTATTTGTGTGACGGCTACATTTCCGCGCTTCATCAGTCTCCTTGCCAAGATCTGCTCCGGCCGAGTAACCAGCTGTCCATCTTCTTCACCTTGGAGATCCATCTCAGAATGCTGCTCTGCTTGTGGTAACCCCCTTTTAAGCTGTGAGACATGGAAGGTTGGATGTACCTTGGCGCCTTCCGGTAGTCTTAGCCGGTAGGCTACCGGTCCAACTCTTTGGAGTATCTCGTATGGTCCAAAATATTTAGAGGTAAGCTTCAAGCTCTTGCGTACAGCTACGCTACTCTGCCGGTATGGTTGAAGCTTGAGGTATACCTTTTCACCAACCTTGTATTCCTTATCTATTCTTCCACGATCTGCGTTTTGTTTCATGCGGTTTTGTGCCATCTGGAGCCTCTCCTTAAGAACTTGTAGCATATGTTCTCTATCCTGTCTCCACTCCTTTACCAAAGGAACAACCTCTGTTGCTGCCTGAGCCATAGTGGTTGTAGGTGGTTGATACCCATAGAGAGCTTCAAAGGGTGTCATCCCTAAGGAGGAGTGGTGGCTGGTATTGTACCACCACTCAGCCAGGGATAACCACCTTGACCACTTACTCGGTTGCTCAGAGCACATACACCTCAAGTATGTCTCAAGGCACCTATTCACCCTCTCTGTTTGGCCGTCGGTCTGGGGGTGGTAAGCTGTGCTCATGTGCAGCTTCACTCCTGCTATTTTGAATAGTCCTTGCCAAAACTCACTGGTGAATATCTTATCTCTATCAGAAATAATCTCCTGTGGCATTCCATGCAACTTATAGATGGTGTTAAAGAATGCTTTTGCAACTATATAAGCTGTATAGGGATGGGTTAGGGGAATGAAGTGTGAATATTTTGTCAACTTGTCCACTACCACCAGTATTGTATCTTTAGACTCAGATTTTGGCAATGCTTCAATAAAGTCCATACTTACTACTTGCCAGGCTTGCGTGGGTATGGGTAGTGGCTGCAGCAAGCCTGCGTAGGGAGTCCCATCTACTTTGTTTTTAATGCACACTTCACATGACTTCACCCTGTTTTCCACATCCAATTTCAACCCTGGCCAATAGAAGTATGGCTTAATTCTTTTGTAAGTGTTGTCCACACCTGAATGCCCCCCTAGAGCTGAAGAATGCAATTGATCCACCAGAGTAGTTCTCAATGAGCCATGACTGCCTATATAGAGTCTTCCTTTGTATCTTAATAGCCCTTGCTTCTGTGTATAATTCCCTGGTTGATTAGGTTGTATAAGTGTTTCTACCAGTAGCTGCTGAGCCTTTGGATCATCCTTATAGCTCTCCCCCACCTCAATTATCCATGAAGGAACAGTTGCTGATAGAGCATGATTACTTCCTACTTCTGTAACAACTCTTGAAAGAGCATCTGCAGCTAGATTCTCCTTCCCCTTCTTGTACTTAATAGTGTATTCTAGGCCCATTAATTTCAGCATCCCTCTCCGCTGGGTGGCTGTGGTAATTCTCTGTTCTAGCAGATACTTCAAACTTTCATGATCTGTATGAATTTCAAAGGGTCTGGGGCTTAAGTAGTGCTTCCACTTACTCACTGCCAGTAATATAGCTAAGAATTCTTTCTCATAGGTGGAAAGCCCAAGGTTTCTGGGGCTAATGGCCTTGCTGATAAATGCAATGGGCTTTCCTTCTTGAGATAGAACTCCCTCCATTCCTGTATCACAAGCATCCACTTCCACCACAAAAACCTTTGTGAAATCAGGCATAGCTAATACAGGGGCAGTGGTCATAGCTACCTTTAAGTCCTCAAATGCCTTTTGTGCCCCTTCTGTCCACTTGAAATTATCTTTTTTTAATAGATCAGTTAAGGGTTTGCTGATTCCCCCATAACCCTTGATAAACTTGCGGTAGTAGCCAGTGAGTCCTAAGTGTCACGCCCCGGGTTAAACCAGAACTCGGGCCCGTCTACAGATTCGCCGTGCACACGGAGTTTCCTGTGTACACGCAGCGCTGGTAACCTGCTCAGATATAAGGTGTACAACAAGAGCATAATACAGAGCTGAACTAAACATGATAATCTCAGACTGAAAATAGGGTACAAGCTGTAATAAATACAATAATCTCCCAGCTCACCAAAATAATACAGCCAACTGGCCAGCGCCAGACCCAAAATAAAAGAAAAATACCACGGTCAGAGTAAAGAGTACAATATCTGTCTAATATCCTCTCTCGGTCTCGCAGGAGATCTATCTACTCAGCGATCCCCTTACCTTTATTAGCTGCCGATGGCCTAGCAGCTCCCGCAGACGACTCTGCAAAATAAAGAAGAAGAAAGAGAGAAACAACAATGGGGGTGAGAACTACCAGATAAACCAGTAGCCTCCCCTAGTGGGTAAAAACCTCAACTCTGACGCACCCACTAGGACTACTCGAGGCAACATGAAAGAACAGTGGTAAGCTATAAAGGCTGCTGAAAAAAAGAAACTATCACCACTATGCCTCTAAATGCCATGTAGCATGAAATGACTGTATGCAACAATACCAAACATGCCTGCCTGAAATAACTCAGTCTTGCGTTACTAGTAAAACTGGTACTGCCTGCTGTGCCTTGCCAAATCGGGTATGCTGGACAATGCATAACACCGATAGGGGATAGTTGCCAAATCGGGTATGCTGGCCAACGCATAACACCGATAGGGGATAGGAGTCTCAAAGACTCTAAGCATGTCTGCAACACACTCCGGAGTGGCACTCGAGGGGAGCGACCCACACGAGTAAAATATCTCAGTAATAAGTATCAGAAGTGCCATAAAACAGCAGGACTGGATCATGATTATGATCAGAGTGGGAAAACCATCCACTAGGAAAACCCGATCCCCAGCTGATGCAATAAACCAGTCTCAACCTCAATCTGATGCAAGGATAAACATCTGGTCGACCGCCTACTGTCCGCGGTCACCGCAAGACCCCCCCCCCCCCCCCAAGTCCACAATCTAGTATAAACTTGACTATACTATCCCAACCCCTGCTCATACATGAGCAACAAATATCTAGATGCAAAGGACAACAATGAAACATGTTCAGATCCCAATATGATAGTGGCCTCACTAGATGTTCAGTCATGCATGCAACTGTCTTATCTTTAAAAGCTGTAAAATAGTGTCAAATATTTATTTTAAAAGAAGATTGATTTACTGAATAAAAGTTATTTGCATGCGAGATTATAGCCTTTGTCCCAATCACAGTGTCCCAATATAAGTCATCATATAATCTGTGGGGTTAAATTTTAGGAGAGTTCGTCCCAGCGGTTCTCGTCAATTGTCATATTAATTCGTCCCAATAGTTCTCATCAATTGTCCTGTTAGTTTGTCCTGTTAGTTTGTCCTGTTAGTTTGTCCCAATGGTTCTTATCAATTATCATATTAGTTTGTCCCAGTGGTTCTCATCAATTGTCATATTAAATTTTAGGGGAGTTCCAGTAATCCCAGTGAGCTTGTCAAAAATGAGGTAAGCAATAACCGCCCACCTTGAACAGCTCAGATCACACCCAGATAGTCTCCTGGCTGTCCACAGTCCCCTAAAACTGCTGTCTGCCGAAAACGATGCCCTACAGTAACACACATTGCACAGGGTGTAACTATAGTATTCATAAAAATACATCTTTTGCTATTTTTCAAATGGCACGAAAAGAGAGGAGTTTTTCACCTCTGTACAGTGCTCATAAAAATCCAGAAAAATTACGGTTACGTTCCTCGCGAAGAGTAGATCAAAATCGACTCTTTAAATGTCTCGATCTGATGCTCCTACGCCAAGATAAAAATCGGAGAAGTTGACGCTGTCCAGAAATTTCCACAGCAAAAAGGGGGGTCAAAGAGGCCTCGGGAAACATGCCAAAAGTACGAAATGGAGCAAAGTGATCAACATGGAAATCGAAGCCTTACCTCTTAGGAACGCGCTGTCGCAAAAATCGTCCAAAAATTCCTCCTGGTTAGCACTCAGGGAATTTCCGACGGAACTGCGACGGGAAATGGGCCTAAAAAGAAAACCGTCGTAGTGCGCCGCGTCGCAGATAACTCACTAACTGTAACTCCAGAAATTCTGGAATTTAGAGGAGAGAGAGAAGAGAGAGAGAGGAACAACTTTTGTATAGGGCACTTTTTCTGTTTCTCTCTCTACAGCCCGCAACCCGAGGTGGAATGAGAGGGGGTGAGGGGGATGCTATTTATAATGGGCTGGGGCTCCACACAGGATCGGATCCGAACAGGAAACACCGAAACGGGCCAACCAAAACGCGCCATGTGTCCACAAAACAGGAAACAGCAGTGCAAGGGCCAATCAGAATTCGCCACGTGTCCACGTGGTGCACGTGGTTGCTCCGCGCTCCGGGTTTTCCGGATCCTGTCAACCAATAGGGGAGCGCCACGTGTCACCTTCCCACGTGTTTCTAGAAGCCGGCCAACCAATGGGGAAGCGCCACGTGGCAAGGGGGGGGGGGGGGGGGGGGGGGTTTCGGTGCACCCGGTGCACGCCATGCCGTGGACCGCGCACCAGCGCCCCCTGCCCGCGCCGCCGCCCTCTGCCGCTGTGCCGCCGTTGCGCCGCTGCCCGCCGCCGTGCGCCGCCGCCCGCCGCCGGTCGCCGGTCGCCGGAACAGTAATTCCAGCGCCAGAGTTACTGTTCCGGCATGAACAGTACCCATGTGCCAAAAAATAAAGTAAATATACCGTTTCGATCGTTTTCGCCCGCTGAGTCCAAATCCGCTGTCCCTTTCGCCAAATTCTCATCCGAAATTTTGCCGAAAGTCCCCGGAAAATCCCATTTGCTCCGATTTTCGCGCAGAGTCTATATTAAATGTCCAATTTCGATTCTACAAGCTCGGTTTCACCAAATAAGCTCCCCACAGTCACTGTTTAATGTTGCACAGTTCCTGCGGGAGTCTGGATCATCACATCCTCCCCCACTAAAAAGAGTTTCGTCCTCGAAACGAGACTAAACAATAATCCTCAGTCCGATGTCTCGAATAAGTAGGGGTGAGCATTCCTCATCTCCGACTCGAGCTCCCATGTAGCCTCGCGCTCGTCATGATTGCCCCATTGGATTTTCACATAGGGAATGGCCCGATTGCGCAATTCTCTCACCTCTCGGTTCAGAATTCGCAGTGGGCGCTCCTCATACCTCAAATCTTCGCTAATCTCAAGCGGTGTGAAGTCGATGACGTGCGATGGGTCGAAGATATACTTCCTCAAAGTAGAAACATGAAATACATCATGGACACCAGCAAGCCTTGGAGGAAGTGCGAGTCGGTAGGCAACTGGCCCGATACGCCCCAATACCTCAAAGGGTCCAATGTATCGGGGGCTAAGCTTTCCACGAATGCCGAATCTCCTGATTCCTTTGGACGGCGAGACTTTCAGGAATACATGATCTCCAACTTAAAATTCTAAGTCTCGTCGCCGAACATCGGCATAACTCCTCTGTCGGCTTTGGGCGGTCTGAAGATGCTTTCGAATCACTCGGACCTTCTCCTCTGCCTCTATCAATACATCTGGTCCCAAGGTCCGCCTCTCGCCCACGTCACTCCAATAAAGCGGTGATCGACACTTGCGTCCATACAACACTTCAAACGGAGCCATCTGAATGCTCGCTTGAAAGCTATTGTTGTACGCGAATTCAGCCAAAGATAAATGCCGAATCCACTCTCCGCCGAAATCCAGGATGCAAGCCCTCAACATGTCCTCCAGGATTTGTATAGTCCGCTCTGGCTGCCCATCAGTCTGCGGATGAAAAGCCGTACTGAACCTGAGTTGAGTCCCCAAGGCTGTCTGCAAACTCATCCAGAAACGCGAAACAAACCTCGGGTCTCTATCTGATACAATGGAGGCTGGTACTCCATGTAATCTAACTATCTCATCTAGATATAGCTGGGCTAGTCGCTCAAGTGGCCACGTAGTCTGCATGGGCAGAAAGTGCGCCGACTTGGTAAGTCTATCTACAACTACCCAGATAGCGTCTGCTCCTCCCTGTGCCCTTGGCAATCCGACCACGAAATCCATCGTAATGTGGTCCCATTTCCACTCGGGAATTGGGAGACTTTGTAACTTGCCAGCTGGCACTCGATGCTCAGCTTTCACCTGCTGACAAGTTAAACACTGAGCCACAAATCTCCCAATATCCCTCTTCATGCCTTTCCACCAGAAGCGTGCCTTGAGGTCCTTATACATCTTAGTCCCACCAGGATGTAGGGTATAAGGTGTATAATGGGCCTCTCGCAATATCTGCTCTCTGATCTCCGCATCTATTGGCACACATGCTCGGTCTCTGTACCTTAGTACTCCCGAAGCATCTATTGTAAAGTCCCCTGACTTATCACTCGGAGTTTGATCTCTAATCCTGGTCAAGTGGGGGTCTTCACTCTGTTTCTCCCTGATCCTGTCCAGCAGAGTGGGCTGCAAGACTAAAGATGTCAGCCTAGCAGAGACCCCAGGGGACACAACCTCTATCTTGAGCCGTCTCATTTCCTCTAATAGCGGTGCCTGGTCTGTGATCAACATAGACAAACTTTGCACCGTCCTCCTACTCAAGGCGTCAGCGACCACATTAGCCTTGCCTGGGTGGTAGAGAATATCTACATCATAATCCTTTAATAGCTCTAACCACCTACGTTGCCTCAAATTCAGCTCCTTTTGCGTGAACAGATACTTTAGGCTCTTGTGGTCGGTGTAGATTTCACAATGCTCCCCATACAGATAATGGCGCCAGAGCTTCAGCGCAAACACTACAGCAGCAAGCTCCAAGTCATGGGTAGGGTAATTTTTCTCATATTCTTTGAGTTGTCTAGATGCATATGCAATTACCCTCCCTTCCTGCATCAACACACAACCGAGTCCACTGTGTGATGCGTCGCTGTAGATCACATATCCTTTTCCCATAACAGGAAGGGAAAGGATAGGAGCGGTCATCAGTCTATTCTTCAGCTCCTCAAAGCTCCTTTGACAGTCCTCACTCCAGATAAACTTCACTCCCTTACGCGTCAAGCGAGTGAGGGGTGTGGAGAGCTTCGCAAAGCCTTCCACAAACCGACGGTAATACCCAGCTAAACCCATAAAGCTACGTACCTCAGAAACCGTCGTCGGTCGGGGCCAATCACGGACTGCCTCAATCTTTGCTGGGTCTACTGCCACACCCGCGGCAGAAATCACATGGCCCAAGAAGACTACCTCCCGAAGCCAAAACTCGCACTTTGCCAGCTTGGCATACAACTTATTCTCTCGCAGAAGTTGCAGCACAATCCTTAAGTGCTCCTCATGTTCGGCATCACTTCGGGAGTAGACCAAGATATCATCAATGAACACTACCACGAACCGGTCTAAGTATAGCCGGAAGATTCGGTTCATTAAATCCATGAATGCGGCAGGGGCATTAGTTAGCCCAAAAGGCATAACTGTGAATTCATAATGCCCGTACCGTGATCTGAATGCCGTCTTCGGAATATCCTCGGCCTTCACCTTCAACTGGTGGTAACCGGACTGCAAATCTATCTTAGAGAAGACACAAGACCCTTGCAGCTGATCAAAAAGATCATCGATGCGCGGCAAAGGGTACTTATTCTTGATGGTCACTTTATTTAATTCCCTATAGTCCACACATAGTCGAAGTGACCCATCTTTCTTCTTCACGAATAGCACAGGCGCTCCCCAAGGCAACACACTCGGCCTAATAAAACCCTTGTCCATCAAATCCTGGAGTTGCGCCTTAAGCTCTCGCAGCTCAGCCGGTGCCATCCGGTAAGGAGCCTTTGAGATTGGCGCAGCTCCTGGAACTACGTCAATCACAAACTCAATTTCCCTATCTGGCGGCATGCTAGTCAGCTCAGGTGGGAAAACATCCGGGAACTCGCGGGCAATAGGGATATCCCCGAGTCCCGGTGCCGCCGTAGGCCCCTCAACAACACTAGCCAAAAAGGCTACACATCCTCGATGGATCATCTGCCTCGCTCGGGAAGTCGAGACCAAAGAGGCAAAGAAAGCACTCTGACAACCCCGGTATACCAATATTTCCTGGCCCGGCTCTCTAAAAGTGACAGTCCTTGCGGCACAGTCAATAGTCGCGAAAAACCGAGCCAGCCAGTCCATCCCTAGAACCACATCAAAGTCCCTTAACTGTCTCAAGACCAACAGGTCTGCTGGCATAATCCAGGACTCGATTTGCATCGGGTAGGACCAACAGCACTCCTCCACGTGCAAAGTGTGATCGGGAATCTGAACCTCTCGTGCACGTGGTAAAAGTCCTACCTCTAACCCATGTAATGATGCAAATGATCTACTGATAAAAGAATGCGATGCTCCAGTATTAAATAAAGTACGAGTTCTAATGCCCGAAAGTATAGTGATACCTCCCACCACGTGATCTGCTGCCGATGAGTTCTCTACCTGCGCAGCATACACCCGCCCACTCTGAGCTGGAGGGTGATAGTCCGTGGAATGGGAAGAAGATGGCCTGCTTGCTGGAGCATATGGTCGCTGAGCCGTCGACCACTGCTGAGATGAAGGAGTCGATGCTGAAGAATGAGTTGTTGATGGCGCATAAGGGCAAGTAGCTCGGAGGTGGCCAGACTGTCCACATCGATAACAGCGGCCGAACCTCAAATCACAAGTATCAGAGGTATGCTGTCCCCGACAGAAAATGCACCTAACCGTAGCCTGGGGCTGCCTCGCCTGCTGCCTCTGTCGCGGAGGCCCTTGCTGCCGCGACTGCGATCTCTGCTGATGCGAATGCTGTTGCTGCTGATGCTGCGGTGGCCTCTGGGATCCCCCAGGCCCTCGCCGCTCAGAACGCCCACGGCCGAAAAACTGAGGCCGTGGCTGTGACGCCCCACTTCCCAGGGGGTCACCCATCCTAGAACTACTCTAGCTCTAGCACGCTTAACTCTCATGTTCCTCTTGGATCTTGCTACCATCCAAAATGTTATAGCCGGGTTAGAGATTTAGTCCTATTATATCATTTATATAGAGGACTAATCCAAATTCCGGGGGTGTCACATTCTTCCCCCCTTTAAGCCCTGACGTCCACGTCAGGCTCAAGCACACTCACAAGCACCAGGCGATGTGAGACTCGTCTCGCTAGCCTTAGCCGACCTTGTGAGGAGCTGCACTCCACTCACAACGGTCATTAGCCGGGGAGCCTCGCTCTACCCGCTATATAACCCTGGCTCAGCCGAGACTCATCTCACATTTCCGGCTGGTGAATGGCTCCGATACCAATTGTGACGCCCCACTTCCCAGGGGGTCACCCATCCTAGAACTACTCTAGCTCTAGCACGCTTAACTCTCATGTTCCTCTTGGATCTTGCTACCATCCAAAATGCTATAACCGGGTTAGAGATTTAGTCCTATTATATCATTTATATAGAGGACTAATCCAAATTCCGCGGGTGTCACAGTGGCGGTCGTGGCGACCTCCAAGAACTGGCCTGTCCCCCGTCGTCCTGCGCTGGTTTCTTCCTGTCTGCGCCTTGAGCGACCAGGCCTCCACGTCTGGCGACGACGTGGTCTCCCCTCTCAACCCACTGGGCATGCTCTGCTGCCTCCTCCAAGGTCTGTAGTCTCTGAGCATGCACCGGAGTATAGATTTCTGGGCGCAGGCCCGACTCAAAGAGCTCCACCTGGTACGGTCCGTCCCTGGCGACGTAAGGTACGCAGTTGAGTAACCGCGTAAACTCCTGAAAATAGTCTAATGCTGTCCGGTCGCCTTGCTGAAGATTCTTCAAATCATCTTCCAGCTTTTTCTTCATACTCGTGGAGAAGTACGTATCCAGGATCATCCTCTTGAACTCTGACCAGGGTAGCTGTCGAGTGATCTGAAACTCCAGGGGCTCCACCCGACGCCACCATGCATCAGCGTCCCCGTCTAAGCAGTGTACAGCCATATGTACCCTGTACTTCTGGTGAATGAAGAAGTCCCGGAATAACTTCTCCATTGACGAAAGCCAAGTCCCGATCTCCCACGGCTGAGTATTCCGCCCTGAAAACCTGGGCGGTCCCCGCTTACAGAACTGAGTAAGTTTGTCAGCAATCTCCTGCTCCTCCGCAGGAGTCAGTGGCCGGATTGCTCCCTGAGCAACAGGGGATGCCGTGGTCACTGGTCCAACTGGGGAAGCCACAGCAGGGGAGGGTGGTACGGGAGAACTCTCTGGGGGTGCAACAACAGGCTGCGCCCTCTGTTCTAACATCTGCGTCAGCCGACCCATGGCCTCCTCCTGACGCCGCACGGCCTCTGACATCTGGGCCATCTGAGCCTGAAGCTCCTGCACCTCACTCTGCTGGCCCTGCTCGGACTCCTCCGGCTCGGGCTCAGAGGAAGAAGGCTGCGAACGCGTCAACATTCTACGTTGCGGAGGCATCCTACCACAAGAAACCACACTCAGTATCATCACCCCACACGACCCAATCTAACGAAAGTTAAAGACATTCTCCTATTTCTGTGACTTTATGTTGTCTGCAGCCAACATAACAGTCTACCAGAAGTAGGCTATGTCGATTCCTCTTCCTTCATTGGAAGAGTTAAATAAGTAACACAACGACTTCCGCAAAATTGTCACGTCTCTCGCACCCTATCATCCTAGGGTCTGCCAAAAGCCTAGGGTTTCCTAAGTCCCAACTGACCTATCCCTAAGCTCTGATACCAACTTAATCTGTCACGCCCCGGGTTAAACCAGAACCCGGGCCCGTCTACAGATTCGCCGTGCACACGGAGTTTCCTGTGTACACGCAGCGCTGGTAACCTGCTCAGATATAAGATGTACAACAAGAGCATAATACAGAGCTGAACTAAACATGATAATCTCAGACTGAAAATAGGGTACAAGCTGTAATAAATACAATAATCTCCCAGCTCACCAAAATAATACAGCCAACTGGCCAGCGCCAGACCCAAAATAAAAGAAAAATACCACGGTCAGAGTAAAGAGTACAATATCTGTCTAATATCCTCTCTCGGTCTCGCAGGAGATCTATCTACTCAGCGATCCCCTTACCTTTATTAGCTGCCGATGGCCTAGCAGCTCCCGCAGACGACTCTGCAAAATAAAGAAGAAGAAAGAGAGAAACAACAATGGGGGTGAGACCTACCAGATAAACCAGTAGCCTCCCCTAGTGGGTAAAAACCTCAACTCTGACGCACCCACTAGGACTACTCGAGGCAACATGAAAGAACAGTGGTAAGCTATAAAGGCTGCTGAAAAAAAAAAACTATCACCACTATGCCTCTAAATGCCATGTAGCATGAAATGACTGTATGCAACAATACCAAACATGCCTGCCTGAAATAACTCAGTCTTGCGTTACTAGTAAAACTGGTACTGCCTGCTGTGCCTTGCCAAATCGGGTATGATGGCCAATGCATAACACCGATAGGGGATAGTTGCCAAATCGAGTATGCTGGCCAACGCATAACACCGATAGGGGATAGTTGCCAAATCGGGTATGCTGGCCAACGCATAACACCGATAGGGGATAGGAGTCTCAAAGACTCTAAGCATGTCTGCAACACACTCCGGAGTGGCACTCGAGGGGAGCGACCCACACGAGTAAAATATCTCAGTAATAAGTATCAGAAGTGCCATAAAGCAGCAGGACTGGATCATGACTATGATCAGAGTGGGAAAACCATCCACTAGGAAAACCCGATCCCCAGCTGATGCAATAAACCAGTCTCAACCTCAATCTGATGCAAGGATAAACATCTGGTCGACCGCCTACTGTCCGCGGTCACCGCAAGACTCCCCCCCCCCCAAGTCCACAATCTAGTATAAACTTGACTATACTATCCCAACCCCTGCTCATACATGAGCAACAAATATCTAGATGCAAAGGACAACAATGAAACATGTTCAGATCCCAATATGATAGTGGCCTCACTAGATGTTCAGTCATGCATGCAACTGTCTTATCTTTAAAAGCTGTAAAATAGTGTCAAATATTTATTTTAAAAGAAGATTGATTTACTGAATAAAAGTTATTTGCATGCGAGATTATAGCCTTTGTCCCAATCACAGTATCCCAATATAAGTCATCATATAATCTGTGAGGTTAAATTTTAGGAGAGTTCGTCCCAGCGGTTCTCGTCAATTGTCATATTAATTCGTCCCAATAGTTCTCATCAATTGTCCTGTTAGTTTGTCCTGTTAGTTTGTCCTGTTAGTTTGTCCCAATGGTTCTTATCAATTATCATATTAGTTTGTCCCAGTGGTTCTCATCAATTGTCATATTAAATTTTAGGGGAGTTCCAGTAATCCCAGTGAGCTTGTCAAAAATGAGATAAGCAACAACCGCCCACCTTGAACAGCTCAGATCACACCCAGATAGTCTCCTGGCTGTCCACAGTCCCCTAAAACTGCTGTCTGCCGAAAACGATGCCCTACAGCAACACACATTGCACAGGGTGTAACTATAGTATTCATAAAAATACATCTTTTGCTGTTTTTCAAATGGCACGAAAAGAGAGGAGTTTTTCACCTTTGTACAGTGCTCAGAAAAATCCAGAAAAATTATAGTTGCGTTCCTCGCGAAGAGTAGATCAAAATCGACTCTTTAAACGTCTCGATCTGATGCTCCTACGCCAAGATAAAAATCGGAGAAGTTGACGCTGTCCAGAAATTTCCACAGCAAAAAGGGGGGTCAAAGAGGCCTCGGGAAACGTGCCAAAAGTACGAAATGGAGTAAAGTGATCAACACGGAAATCGAAGCCTTACCTCTTAGGAACGCGCTGTCGTAAAAATCTTCCAAAAATTCCTCCTGGTTAGCACTCAGGGAATTTCCGACGGAACTGCGACGGGAAATGGGCCTAAAAAGAAAACCGTCGCAGTACGCCGCGTCGCAGATAACTCACTAACTGTAACTCCAGAAATTCTGGAATTTAGAGGAGAGAGAGAAGAGAGAGAGAGGAACAACTTTTGTATAGGGCACTTTCTCTGTTTCTCTCTCTACAGCCCGCAACCCGAGATAGAATGAGAGGGGGTGAGGGGGATGCTATTTATAATGGGCTGGGGCTCCACACAGGATCGGATCCGAACAGAAAACACCGAAACGGACCAACCAAAACGCGCCATGTGTCCACAAAACAGGAAACAACAGTGCAAGGGCCAATCAGAATTCGCCATGTGTCCACGTGGTGCACGTGGTTGCTCCGCGCTCCGGGTTTTCCGGATCCTGTCAGCCAATAGGGGAGCGCCACGTGTCACCTTCCCACGTGTTTCTAGAAGCAGGCCAACCAATGGGGAAGCGCCACGTGGCAAGGGGGGTTTTCGGTGCACCCGGTGCACGCCATGCCGTGGACCGCGCACCAGCGCCCCCTGCCGCGCCTACCCGCGCCGCCGCCCTCTGCCGCTGTGCCGCCGTTGCGCCGCTGCCCGCCGCCGTGCGCCGCCGCTCGCCGGTCGCCGGAACAGTAATTCCGGCGCCGGAGTTACTGTTCCGGCATGAACAGTACCCATGTGCCAAAAAATAAAGTAAATATACCGTTTCGATCGTTTTCGCGCGCTGAGTCCAAATCCGCTGTCCCTTTCGCCAAATTCTCATCCGAAATTTTGCCGAAAGTCCCCAGAAAATCCCATTTGCTCCGATTTTCGCGCAGAGTCTATATTAAATGTCCAATTTCGATTCTACAAGCTCGGTTTCACCAAATAAGCTCCCCACAGTCACTATTTAATGTTGCACAGTTCCTGCGGGAGTCTGGATCATCACACTAAGAACCCCCTCAATCCCTTGATAGTAGTAGGTTGTGGCCATTGTTCCATTGCTGTGATCTTGCTGGGATCAGTTCCTACTCCTTTATTGGATATGATGTGCCCTAGGTATTCCACAAAACCTTGACCAAAAGAACACTTACTCCTCTTAGCCAATAGTTGATTCTTCTCAAGCAATCCAAGTACTATGTTCAAATGGTTTGAGTGATCCATCAAATCCTTGCTGTAGATGAGTATATCATCAAAGAATACAAAAACAAATTTTCTTAGATGTGGTTGGAAAATCTCATTCATTACTGCCTGAAATGTGGCCGGGGCATTAGTTAGGCCAAAAGGCATAACTAAGAATTCATAATGCCCAGAGTGTGTTCTAAATGCAGTTTTTTCTATGTCATTCTCAGACATCCTGATTTGATGGTAACCAGACCTTAGGTCAATCTTGGAAAACCATTTTGAACCCCCCAACTCATCCAGTAGGTCATCAATTATGGGTATAGGGTACTTGTCTTTTACAGTGGCTTGATTCAGTTTCCGGTAATCCATGCACATTCTCTAACTTTGATCTTTTTTTTTAACTAACAGAACTGGTGAAGCAAAAGGGCTAGTGCTCTTTCTAATGAATTGGGACTCTAGTAGATCTGCTACCTGCTTCTCCACTTCTCCTTTCTGTTCAAAGCTATGTCTATAAGGTCTGGTATTCAGTGGCTTTGTTCCTGGCTGTAGGGGGATCCTATGATCCTGTTCTCTTTTTGGGGGCAACCCTTTGGGTTCTTGGAAGACTTCTGCATGCTGATCCAGTACCCTCTGTATTAGTTCTGGAACAATTTCCTCACACTTCTTGGAGCTATCTTTGAGTTGGGCTATGGCACAGCAGTTGCCTTGCAAGCTAGCCTTAATCCATTGCTTAGCTCCAATGGTCTTGAGCTTGGCTCCTTCAGTAATTCCTTCTATAGTTATGGATTTCCCTTCCTTGCTGAAGGTGATTGAGTGATTGGAGTAGTCAAATGTCACTCTTCCATATCTTTTAAGCCAGTCAATGCCAAGTATTATGCTTGAGCCATCAAGTCTAATGACCCTAAGATCAGCTTGATAAGGTTCCCCATGCATTAACCATTGAAAACCTGAGCATTTCAGCTTACTCAACACTTTGTGCCCATTAGCCACTGTAACAATGAGGGGTGTAGCTGCAGTCATACTAGCTTTCATCTCTTTGGCTACTTGGTAGTCTATGAAACTGTGGGTACTCCCAGTATCAATGAGAAGTACTAATGGTTTTCCCCCGCACTCCCCTTGCACCTTAATAGTCTCTTGGGGTACTTCTCCACTAAGAGCATGGACAGATATTGCCTTCTCATCTGTTTCAGCTAACTCATCTTCTTCTTCTTCTTGGAGCAGTACTTCATCAAATACTTCATCTATCTCTGACTCACCCCCCATCTGATTTAAGGATTTACCTTGACATTGATGCCCAGAGAAATATTTTTCCCCACATTTAAAACACAACCCAGCTGCCCTTCTCTGTTCTATTAACTGTCTATTAGCCCCGGGTTGCCAATTTGAATTTCTGTAGTTAGTAGCTTTACCATCCTCAGTTCCTTTTGTGATGCCTTTCTGATTGTATGGTTTGGGTGTTTGGTACCCTGGATTCAGTACATTGCCTGCCCTGTACATGTTCTTATGCCTTTTCCACAACGGTGATATGGCCTGTTCATGAAGTCTAGCTTGCTCAAATACTTCCTGCAATGTAGTTGGGTTGGAGAGATCTATATAGGGAACCAACTCTTCTTTGAGTCCACTGATAAAACTCTGGATAAAATGCTCTTCATTTAGAGTGGGGTTTAAGTACAACATTCTAGCCCTTAGATCCTCAAACTTCTCCTGATAAGCCTCCACACTTGTAGTTTGTTCTAACTTGTGAAATTCTCTAATCAACTTCTTCATTGAGGGCCCCTCAAACCTCCTGCAAACAGCATCTACAAATTCTCCCCATTCCAATTCAACTTTATCAATCATGTACCCCTCCTTCCATCTGTGGGCCTTCCCAACAAAATGCATAGTTGCTATTTCAACCCACTGCTCCTCTGGAATCTGATATAACTTGTAAAACTGCTCACTCCTACTTAACCACTCTCTTGGCTCTTCACCTCCAAATGTGGGATAATCCAATTTGGGATATGGAACATAATACTGCTGCCTATGATTTTGCTGGATGTGCTGGTTTTCTGTTCCCACTTGAGGTGTGGGCAATACCCCTTTGCCCCTATCTTCTCTGTAAGTATTTTTAGTGCTACTACAAGGCATTCCTGTGTACCCCACTTTACTCTCCTTAATCTGAAAAGTTGGCATTGGTTCAGTTTTGTGGGAATGAGCTTGTGAGCTAAACATCTTCATCAACTGCTCGTGTCTTTTTGCTGACTCTAATTGCTGTGCATCATACCTCTGCTGGCTTACCACTTGAATCTCTTCCAACTGGTGCCCTATTGTGCCAAACCTTTGATTGTACTCATTACCAAATTACTGCAACTTACTATCAATAATGGTATGACAATCAGTGGTCATAGACTGTATTCTCTCCTCAAGATTTTTGATCTGCTCATTCATATCTCTCAATCTGGTACCCTCTGCCATTTCTATGAGGTATGGTTCTCTTGTATTGTATTGGGATTTATTATGTTTAGATTTCCCTATCTTGGAACTTTTGATTGCTAATATTTTTTTTTTTCTTCTTTCCTCTACTCAGATGGAATCGATGCAACAATTCTATAGAAATGAATCTAGCAGATTTGGAAGGATCTCAATACCTTCCAACCAGTGGAGTACTGGTCGATTAAAGTGGGATTTGGTGGTAAACTGCTTGCTTATGATGCTCGTGAGCTCCTGTGGCTATGATCCACAGATCTGTGGGTTATTGATACACTTTCTTGCTTCTTTGCCTCGGTTTGTTGCCTGATGTTCACGATCCCTGGGATCGGAACAGCTCTGATACCAATTTGTAACAAACTGACGAGCCGCAGCCGATCGGTGAAGCTTTGAGCTGAGATCCTGGCTTGGCGGTGAGGATGAAGATCAATTCCCGGACGATCCGTCGCAGATCTGTGATGAGATTGCTCTGAGCTCTGCGACGGGGAGGATGATGGGGCTCAATTTGATCAATTCGATCAAATTGACCTTGGATCTAGAGAATTTGGATCTCGGATTGGGGTTTGGGGAAGAGTTGGGAGAAGTTTAGAAGAGAAGTTGGGAGAAGAGAGAGAAAGAGAGATTTAGAAGGAAGGATTTAAAAAGAGAAGTGAAGCAATTCATTAATTCGTTGCCTTCTCAATCATACAGTGTGCTATTTATACTGTTCAGTTATTTGGGTCTAATTGCAATATGTAATAACTAGTGTAGTTATCAGTAAAATTGTATTTATGCAATATGGGCCTCGAATTAATGGGCTCAATTCGTAGCTACGGTGGGCCGTTGGGTTGGGCCGTTCTGTAATAACCTTCCGAGTAGTGAACCCTCGAATTCCCACAATTAAGCTAGGATGGCGTGGTTCGGAATAGAAATTCTAAATCCGCAACCGCTCGATTAGGGAATAGGGTTGAATCACTGCAATAAAGAAGAGCTCGAGATTATTAACTCGTCTTGAGGCGCACAAGCGATGATGAGCTTGCTCTGAGTTTGATGGCGTCGATGATGGACCGGGTTTCTTCCACAAAAGATGCTTCAGCTGCTCCTTGTTCTTCAGGTGAATCAGAGGCTTCGATCCTCGGTTGCTAAGAATTGAGAGAATTTGGGAATTTGGGGAAGAAGAAGAAGAAGAAGAAGAAGAAGAAGAAGGAGAAGAACTGGGGTTCGGAGGAAGGAGAGTAGAGAGAGAAAGAAGAGAGAAAAGAGATTTGCAGAGAAGTGAAATTGTGTATTCTTCGTTAACCCTTTTCAGTTACAACTGTATCTATTTATAGTAATATGCAAGAGGACCAATATGCAATTACTAGAAAGTATGTAAACTAAGTTGTTTTGTAATTTCTCCATTCACTGTTATTGGGCCTCTGTAAGCTGGGCCATTCGGTTGGCCTTTGCTACGGTGGCCTCGGGTTGGGCCTCTTCGGCCGGCTCCTTCTACTGGGCTTCTTCAGTCAGACTCCCTTAGTTAGGCCTCTCTGGTTGGGCTCTTGCTATTGGCCTCTTGGGATGATTTGGCCTCTCGGGTTGGGCCCTCACAGTCAGGCCTCCTGGGCTTCTACTATTATACTCCTGCACCTACGGCTTCTCTCCCGAAGCTTCCTTCTCCTCCAAGCTGCTGAACACAGGCGCCCTTTGCTGAGCCTCTCGTTCTTCCTGAGTGTGCTCTCCCCTCGGACGCCTTGATCCGCCATGAACAAGGGCTAAGTCATCTCTTGTAGCTTCTTTATTCTTCAAACCACTCTACTATTCCTTACTTACTCTCTTCCTCCCACCCTCTTATTCTCAGGGTTGTTACAATCCATCCCCCTTAAAACCATCCTTGCCCCCAAGGATGGGTCTGGCTCGCATGATCTTCTCCTCGGCAGCCTTCGTTTTCCCCCAAGTTGCTACCTTTAGCATAACCTTGAGCCTCCGGCAGTTTTCCGAAATGAACCTAGGGTTTTCGGGTTGTGCTCTTAGTACCTTACCTTCTCCGGCTTGCGGCATGGACGACGACACCCGTAGGGGACGAGAGCTCGCCCTTGGGCCTTCGGAGGGTCGCAACCTGCGCGCCACCTGCCATGTTTGTCCCTCAGTCTGGTATGGCCCACGGTGACCCGAGGTGAGTTCCGCTGTCTTCTCATCCCCTTGCTGGCATGCTCGTAGGCGCCTATTTCTGGGTAAACTTGCCCTCTTTTCTCCAAAAGCTCTGTCGTTTCTTCTTCTAGCAATGTAGTACTTCCTTCCTGGCTGTGTGGTACTCATCTGTTTCCTAAGGTTACATCTGTCCTGTTCTTTGTGCTTGCTCCAACTCCAGGTTGGACTCCTCATAGCAACTTCCATTCTAATCCAAGTATGGGTTGGAGGATAGTAGATACATACATCTTGTAAGGTTGTCAAAATGTGGAGTCCACTGTGGTCCTCCCCTTTTACAGTCTCTTCTTGGGTCCGATGGTCTCCTTCACCCTTGTTTTGCACTGCCTGCAACCACTGGGGCTCACCAACAGTAAAGGCCTTGCATTCGTCCTCCTCATGCAGTACACTAACCAAATCCCCGTTAGATTCCTTCAGCTTAGCTTGTTCGAAGGCTAGTGACAGTGAGCTGGGGTGAGGTATTCTATATATTGACCCTAGCTCTTTAAACCCATCTCCAGAGACGCACACCCCACCAACTTCAACCAGACCCAGGTTGAGGACTAGACTCTGGAACCTCAAATCTTCAGTTTTTGATGGTTTATCTCCTATTGGGCCCTTGTACATTATGAACTTCTTGCTTCCTGAGGAAATTAGTAGAGTGGAGTTATTTCCTGGCTTGAGATGTACTGGGCCTTCACTCTCCCTGCTGGTTGTTCCCCCCATGTGAGCAGACTGGAGTGAATGGGATTGATCTACTAGTGACCCCCGCAACTCCTCTTGCTTGCTGATTCCCTTACTTAACATACTCCCATAACTACTGTTGCTCTGGTTTGCTCCAATAAGCCAGAGGTTGCTGTTATCCTTCAAGTTGCTTCTCCCTAATCCTGGAGCTGTGGTAGTGGAAGTAGCCTTGGATGGAGGTGGTTGAGCTGTGCACAGCTTCAGCAGCTCCTCAGGACTATTAGCATTGTCCTTCAGCTTCTCTTCCATAGTAGCCTTTTCTTCGTAGTTGTAATCGATACTCACTGTAGAATTGCGAGCTGTAGGTGCTGTGGCTACAGTGGTACCTCCTGTTGCTGGAGTGATGTGGGCAGACTGGGGTGGAGGTGGCTGTGTTTTGGGCAATTTCAGCAGCTCCCCCAGCTTGCTAGCACTGCCTCTCAGCTCCATCTCTTGCTTCTTATTGGCCTCCAACTGCTGATGCTCTAGGTGCCTTTGCTCCAACTCTTTCACCGCAGTTGGTTGATAGCTTATGGAATCAACTAAAGGAATAGCTCTTTTCTTTACATTGGAGTCTAGGGGTTCTAGCTCCTTTTCTTCTTTCGAGGCTTGCACTGTAGGAATTTCTACTTTAGCTTGTGCAGCTTGCCTCCTAGTTGACTCTAGGGGTTGTCCTTGACTGTGGCTATCCCCTTGCATCATGACTTTGTATGTTTTAACTGCCTCGTCACTACCTCGACTCCTTCCCAAGGTATCAATTTGCTGGGAAGTACCTAACTCCTGGATTGGGTACTTCTCGTTTTCCTGATTGGCATCCATTGATTGCCGCGAGTTTGGCAACATGGCTGTAAGCAAGTCCACCAATTGCTGATGCCTTTTAGCATTCTCCTCTCGCAACCTTTCATAGCTCTTATTTTCTTCCACTCTCAAGGCTTCCCACCTTTGCTGCCATGTACACTGTGAGCTATCCATCCTTGGCTAGGCTCCAAACCTTTCTCTGGTTACAGTAACTAGGCCCAGGTGGCCAATGATTCTCTGCTGAAGCTAAGTTGCTGATTCGGCTAACAGAACAGTGACTACTCTTCTCAATCCTTGCGCCCCTACTGTTTGTTGAATTGCCCCCACCGTGCTTCACTTGTTGCAATCTGATGCCACTGATCTGAGTTCTTGCTTGAGGTACTACTTGAGACCCTTTTATCTTAACTTCTCCAATTTGATGTCCTTACTAACTTGATACAATCCAGGTGAAAGCTATTCGATATAATGTGGCTTAATTAGGAAATTGGGTGGCAGCTACTATGTGATGCTCTAATACCTGATGCCCGCAAGGTGTTGGGTCAATTGCCTTCGGTTTCTCGTCGCCTTCGTGGATAGTAGAATAACTTGCCTAAAATTTTTGTTCTTCTTCTTTCCTATCTTGTGATTCTTATTCTAAATCTTGGATCTCTTCAGGTCTCAATACCAGTATGAAGTTTGGCAGACTTATTCTTCTACTTGCAGAAATCAATAATGGGGAAGGTTAAGCAGTTACCTCCCTTGCTTGATTCCTCCTTTGGCTCAGATAATACCAAGAATTTGAGAAACGATTGCACAGTTGCCTCCCAGGATCCAAGATCCTTGCTGCTTCCACGAGAGTGGGTAAACTTCTCCTTACTTCGCTGGTTCTCTCGTGGCTTCGATCTTTGGTGGCTTGTTCCTTAGATCCCTGGGATCGGAACAGCTACACTTGAGATCGATGTGCCCCTTTGAATTAGAGCAGATCCTTGCGACTGCTCTTGGATCGACTTGTGGATGATCGCTTCAATAATTTGCTCAGATCCACACAACCTGCTCTAGGACCGGATTATAATGGTAACTGCTCGATTGTTACCTCGTTGAATGTGGGTTTTCACTGGTTGCCTCGATCTATTGTTGCTTGTTGTGTAATTGTTGTCGGTTGTTGGTAGATGATGCGCGCGCCGATCCCTGGGATCGTGCCGCTCTAATACCACTTGTAATAACCTTCCGAGTAGTGAACCCTCGAATTCCCACAATTGAGCTAGGATGGCGTGGTTCGGAATAGAAATTCTAAATCCGCAACCGCTCGATTAGGGAATAGGGTTGAATCACTGCAATGAAGAAGAGCTCGAGATTATTAACTCGTCTTGAGGCGCACAAGCGATGATGAGCTTGCTCTGAGTTTGATGGCGTCGATGATGGACCGGGTTTCTTCCACAAAAGATGCTTCAGCTGCTCCTTATTCTTCAGGTGAATCAGAGGCTTCGATCCTCGGTTGCTAAGAATTGAGAGAATTTGGGAATTTGGGGAAGAAGAAGAAGAAGAAGAAGAAGAAGAAGAAGGAGAAGAACTGGGGTTCGGAGGAAGGAGAGTAGAGAGAGAAAGAAGAGAGAAAAGAGATTTGCAGAGAAGTGAAATTGTGTATTCTTCGTTAACCCTTTTCAGTTACAACTGTATCTATTTATAGTAATATGCAAGAGGACCAATATGCAATTACTAGAAAGTATGTAAACTAAGTTGTTTTGTAATTTCTCCATTCACTGTTATTGGGCCTCTGTAAGCTGGGCCATTCGGTTGGCCTTTGCTACGGTGGCCTCGGGTTGGGCCTCTTCGGCCGGCTTCTTCTACTGGGCTTCTTCAGTCGGACTCCCTTAGTTAGGCCTCTCTGGTTGGGCTCTTGCTATTGGCCTCTTGGGATGATTTGGCCTCTCGGGTTGGGCCCTCACAGTCAGGCCTCCTGGGCTTCTACTATTATACTCCTGCACCTACGGCTTCTCTCCCGAAGCTTCCTTCTCCTCTAAGCTGCTGAACACAGGCGCCCTTTGCTGAGCCTCTCGTTCTCCCTGAGTGTGCTCTCCCCTCGGATGCCTTGATCCGCCATGAACAAGGGCTAAGTCCTCTCTTGTAGCTTCTTTATTCTTCAAACCACTCTACTATTCCTTACTTACTCTCTTCCTCCCACCCTCTTATTCTCAGGGTTGTTACACGTTCTTCGGTACAGTGCAGCAGCTCCTCTGCAAGTTGGGTTCCTTCTCTGCATGTTGGGTTCCTCCTCTCCAACCACGCCCGATCCATAGAAGGCTCGAGAACCGGGTTCCGCTCCGCTTCCTTTGCCCGATCCGCCGAAGACTCCCGAAGCTCTGGTGCTTCTGACGAACGGTCGCTTCTTACCTACCCCGTACGCAACCCTAACTCACCTTCGCCTTCACCCTGGTTAGTCCATCTCCTCTCCTTCGCCAACTCTACTACGCTCCTCTCTTCCCTGGTAAACCCATCTTCTCTCCTTCACCATCTCCACTACGCTCCTCTCTTCTCATCTCTGCTGAGCACTACACTACTCCCCAAGCTCTCCACTCACACCATACTTCTACAGATTGTAACAATGAACATTGGGAAGAGCAATGCTATATGTACACCCCAAAGGGGGTTTTGGGGTGTACATTCTATACCGACCCATCTAAGGTTGGGAGGCACTTCACAAACATTCTACCCATTGGATGAGTGGAGTGTAGGATGTGCACTCCAAATAAGACGTACAAATAGAATTTTTTCTTTCTTAGTTTTGCAGTCTAGCTAGCTAACTTTTGCTAGTGCTACATACAGACCCAATGCTAACACTTTTTTTTTTTTATTCATCAAATTGTTGAAAATTATTTATTTTATTTCATCTTTTATTCTTTCTCATCTTCCATCAAATTTTTAAAAAATATTTTAAATCTAAATTTTTCATTCTCGCTTTACCTTATTTTTTTCTCTTTTTATTCTTGTTCATCAAATCATAAAAATTATTTTAAATACTATAAATAATTTTATCAAAATTTTAAAATTATTTATTTATATTGAGTTCACAGAATATTTTCACGAGAAGTGCTAGGTGTACACCCCAAATGGGGTGTACACCCTACACCCACCCCATCTTAGGGTGGGTATTAATCCACTCGTCACATCGATGTGACGAGTAGAATTTACCCACCCCAGGATAGGATGGGTGTAAGATGTACACCCCATTTGGGATGTACATCTAGCATTTTCCTATTTTCACATAAAGAAGCTAGCCGTATGAAATTCACACCCACTTAAATCCCTGCCCTCCATCTCTAATGATCTAATCTTCTGCTCGATCAGCACATCCTCGCTGGCTCTTTTGACTTAACAGGATGGGATTGGCTGGCTATTACATCTGGTGTACACAAAGATAGTGTTTGGTTTCCACATATATTTTTCTCCTTTTGCTATTTTTGGAGTAGAAGGATTGTAGTTATTTCTTATTAGAAATAAGCCGGAATAAAAGTGAACAGTTGTTTTATTTTTCCTTCGAAACAAAATTATTTTTAAATAAAAATAAATTTAATTAAAATTTTTTGGGTACATGATGCTTAGATTTAAAAGAGTAAAAGAATTGAGCGTGTAAGAGATAGAATAATTTTAAAATGAATGATCTCCTGAAAAATTAGGGTGTCACAAAGTCAATTGTGAGGGATGCTACATATACACTCTAAATGGAGTGTATATCATACACTTCGATCATTTCATTCAAGGATGGAAATTTATTCATCGGTGATTTTGAAATGATCAATAAAATTTATTTCATTTTTAAATAAATAAAATATAAAATATATATTTTATTAAAAATGTACACTTACCTTTTTCTACTGTCTACGTTGCTTGAGTAGTCTAGTCAGTAGTTTCGTGCCACTTTTGTCAAAGTCATGTGTGGTTATTAATTACTAGCAATACTTTCATATGTCTCATTTTGGTTGTATAATATACATTACATTATTGAAGAATGAATATAATTTTACTAGCCATACTAATATAATTAATAAAATTTATTTTATTTTAAAATAAATAAAATATAAAATATTTTTTTTTTTGAATATATAAATAATATTTTTTATTAATAGAAAATACTATATATACACCCCGTAAGGAGTGTACATCTCGCACTCTCACCCATCTAAAATGGGGGTGTGATGAGAGGTCATATAATGTGACCCTTAAAATACACTCCCACCCTTAAATGGATGGGGGTGTATGATGTACACTCCTAAGGAGTGTACATGTGGCATTGCTCTTCATTAATTACAAGCTACAAGCTGCATCAAGAATCTAAAAAGTGCTCTGGTCCCGAAAGAAGTCATCAATGGTAGTGGTGGAATAATTTGGTAGTGGTGGAATAATTTGATCGACAAAATTTGAGAAAAAAAAGGTAGACAAAATTTGAGAAAAAAAAGCTAGGCAACTATCGTTGCGGGTCGCAATCTAGCTTGATGTTTCCAAATTTGCTAGTGTTCGGGTCCAAATGATCGACGTCGAAATTGATTGATTCATTTAATAAACAAGTTGAGCAAGAACTAAATTTTTTAACTCAAAATTTTAACGAGTCAGTTAGCTCAATATAACTTAAATATATATAATATTATTGATTGTATAAAAATAATATTTACTATCAACTGTTTTACCGTTGAATATTCAGAATTTAATAAAAATTAGTAGAATAGTTGTAATCAAAAAGTAAAAAAAATTGACAACAAATTATATTCATATACTATTAATCATGGGCAATGCTACTTGTACACCTCCAAGTGGGGTGTACATCCTACACCCCACCCATCCAAGGGTGGGGGCTAATCTACCGGTCACTTCGAAGTGACCGGTAGAATTCACCCCATCATTAGATGGGTGGGGTGTAGGATGTACACCCCACTTGGGGATGTAGAAGTAATATTTCTCTAAAACTATAGGCTATAATACTATCGATAGCACCAAGTCATTGGTGCTATTAACTTTTTAACCCTTAGATTAGTTAAGAGATGTGCGGTTATGACACTACAACAAAATTAGGTTATAGGGACACATGTTTGTGATACTTTTGTATAAGTGTCCTATTTATATTCCATCTATATTCAAAAATTAGGTTATAGAGACACATTTTTTTTAACACATTTTTGAGACACATTACAAAAATGTGTAGCTATACACACTAGCGACGGCACATATAGTGACACTAATAATAAGTGTCGGTATTTTTATCAGCGACATTTTTTTTAGATTTTAGAAATATTTAAAAGTGTCGCTATAGCATAATTTTTTTTGTAGTGTGATGATAGTGATCTTCTAGAATTTATAGGGTGGTTGGTTGAATAGTAAAAATTCAACGGACCATTATATATATATATATATATATATATATATATATATATATATATATATATATATATATATATATATATATATATATATACATAGTTCGGCTACTATGCTATCGATAGCACCAAATATTTGGTGCTATCAAGTTTTCTACCCTTAGATCACCCCCTTTGATTATTTTCATCCGTTAGATTTTATTATTTATCCAACCACCTATTAAACCCAAGGGGTCCGCTATCATCTTAACCACACATCTTTTAATCCAAGAGTTAAAAACTTAATAGCATTAATGACTTGATGCTATTAATAGTATTCCAGCCTCTCTCTCTCTCTCTCTCTTTCTCTCTCTCTCTCTCTCTCTCTCTCTATATATATATATATATATATATATATATATATATATATATATATATATATATATATATATACCATACTATTAATAGTATCGAGTTATTGGTACTATCAAATTTTCTACTCTTAGATCAACCCCTTTGATCATTTTCACCCGTTATATTTTACTATTTTTTCAACCACCTATTAAACCCAAGGGGCCCACTATCATCTCAACCACACATCTCTTAATTCAAGGGTTAAAAACTTAATAGCACAAATGACTTGTACTATTAATAGTATTCCAGCCTAGCTCTCTCTCTTTCTCTCTCTCTCTCTCTTATATATATATATATATATATATATATATATATATATATATATATAGTCAGACTACTATACTCTTATGAGTATGATCGTCTTCGTACTTATAAGTCGTTTTTTATAATAGAGCTTCCGAATCGACAATCCATATCATTAAATATTATTTAGAGTATTTGAAAGTTCTAAAAATCAAATTTTATAATTTTTCGACTTCATTTACCTTACGATCGAAAGATCTCAAAATTGATCGGTTTTAACGGCTGATATATGATACTTGTTAGTTTAATGGTGTAAAAAAATTAAAATTGGCTGAATTTTTTATAAAAAATTTATTTATTATCTAGATTAAGATCAATAATTCCGATCTTAAAGAATATAATTTTCTATTTTTGGAAGTTTATTCGATTTTAACTATTTATTTTATACTCACTTGATGAACTTTATTATAATTTTAAAAAATTATAAAATTTATTTTATAAAAGTTTCAAACGTATAGATTATGTTTAACGATATAGATCGTCGATTCGAAAGTTCTATCATCGAAAATAATTTATGAGTACGAAAATCTAGATACTCATAAGAATATAGTAGTGCTACTATATATATATATTTTTTACTATTTGAATTTTAGGCCAATTCAAAGGTAAAAAAAAATATATTTTATAAATTTTATAAATTAAAATTCTAATTTTTTATTTTTTTTTAACTTTTTATCGAATAGTATGATTGACAATCTAACCGGCTCGTGTTCGGCAACACAAGTTAAAATTTTTAGTTTTATATTTTAACAAGCCAGCTTGCTCAATTTCGACTCGTTGACATTCTTATCTACGGTCATTCCAAATTAAGTTTTAGAAAGAAAAATATTCACTTACAAACACATTTTACTATACATTATAAATTTTATAACTTTGGCTAGATTTTATCTTAGAATTTTAAATCATACTTACCTTTTAGCGATTCACACTTGTATATAATCATTTCTCAATAATCAATTAAAGGTAGCCACCTATATAAATTTATGAAGTCTTATAAAATTTCCTACAAGACGGTGGGAGCACGAAAGAGGATTAGTAAAAACACGCTGTGAGAAAAAAATGTGTTGCTATTGTGAAATTTATTGATTGTTGGCAAAAACGAAAAAAAAAAAAAAAAGAAAAAAAAAAAGGAAAAACTACTATAAAATCTCGTACTCATAGTAGTTCCAACGAAAAACCTTGCCAGATCGTTATACTCGTCTTACATTCTCTTGTATATGCGACGATCTTTTGAATTTTCGTTCGAACGTTGTGTCGAAATCTCTACACTTATTTGTCGTGGAAGGCTAAGCTCATAATCAGCTTAAACATTCAATTCTATTAATAAGTTTTAACTTATTATGAACCTATCCAGATTTTAATAAAGACAAAAAATTATTGTATATATCATACAGATATTAAATATTACCCAGATACAAAACAACAAATATATGTATAGTAAAATATTAGTACTTATACCAAAACTTAATTCGAAAAATATTGAAGAAACACATTCCCTTTATATCACTCAAACAATATTACATTATTTTTTATGTGGAGAGAAAATACCTATTACAAAATCTACAAAACAAGAGTATATTATATCACCCCCACCTCGGGAATGCTGCATTAGTCAACTTATTTCTCAACAAATTAAGTTTTGTAAAAAATCACAAAAAATATAAATACTTACTTTGAAAAAAAATCGTAACATGCACGTAGCAAAAAAATTAGCAAATTAAACTAATTAATAAGCTGCAAAATTAACTCGAAATTGAGCTTTTCATATTAATAAAAAAAAATCAGCATAGTTGAGTGGTAGAATAATTGCTTGAGAATCTAATGGTTGTAGGTGCAAATCGTAGGCCTACGTGCACGGATCGGGGCGAGCCCAGCGGCCTGCTATGCTGCCACCTTCGAGCGGACCTGGCTGGCCCAACAACCCGCGCAACCATCCTCACGGTGGGCCTGATCGCGCTAAGCAGAAATTTTTTTTATTTTTTTTTTAAAATAATAAATTGAAAAAAGAAAGTTGATCTACTACAAATATCGATTTTTTTAAAAAAAAGTATAGTTAGAAAGTTTACGAAAAACTTCACCGATTCTCATAAATTTTGTAATCAGATCTAACATACATCTATCAATAACCCTAAAAGAGTTCTAATTAACAAATTAGGCTTTTATATATCACAAAATTGACTCTATACTAATTGTTGACAAAAACAGAGAAACACCAAACAAAAAACAAACCACTTGAAAATCTTGTAATTAATGAGCAATGCTATTTTACTATAAACTCAAAAATAGGTATAAATCTTACCTATTGACTTTATCAGTGTCAAAATTTTCACACTCACTTTATCATTCTATGTTTCTTTTATTTGTTTTAGTCGTTGAATGGCGCGATATAAAATTTATATGACACGTGTTATTGACATATATATATATATATATATATATATATATATATATGAGTCCGGCTAGTGTACTTGTACAAGTACCAAACAATTGGTGCTTGTAAGTTTTCTACCGTTAGATCTAATCTTTTGATTAATTCTATCCTTTAGATCATACTATTCCACCAACCACCCACTAAACCCAAGAGACCCATCATCATCCTAACCGCACATTCCTACATTCAAGAATAAAAAATTCACAAGTATAAATAATTTGATACTTTTATAAGGATAAAAACTCAATTTTATATATATATATATATATATATATATACCAGCTTTTCAAAAGAGGAAAAAAAGAAAAAGAATACATATGCAGTTTTTCAAAAGAGTAAAAAATGAAAAAGAAAAAAGAAAAGGCTCACAATGCATCTACTGAATTTGACTAGATTGCCTTGTCTGATTTGTACGCAGTCACCCGTACGTCCACAAATGGCGACAATGCAGTCTGCAAAATGGTAAGAATAACAAATAAATTAGGGGTGGCCCTCGAATTTTAAAATTAGATGTCACATTTTAGGTGAAAGTAGATGGGGATGATAAATTTCCCTTTCTACATATGCTATGACCGTAATTTTATTTATTATTAAATTCGAGTTCGGATGGCCGTATAATGGGATCAACTAATTAAGAAGACCAAAATTGCGGGCCTGACCCAGTGACATTTATGTATGTACGCATGACGAGTTTGATACAAATAAAGGATACTATAGTTTGTTCAAATAATGTAATGTCGTAGGAATTCACCTAGAATACCAATAATAGTAGAGAAATAATATTTGCTATTGATTTTTTAATTCTTGAATTAATATTAGTATAATGATCAAATAATAAATTCTAGACATTCGATCAAAAGCTCAAAAGTTACTTAGTAAATACTATTTCTCTACTATATATTAGCCATATTTTAGTCCCACACAGCTCTTAGCAGGGACATCTCTTCGCTCTATGATTAAGAAAAGGTTGTTCCCTTTCAAACTTCAAAAGGAATTAATTGTCCAATAGTGTCCCATCTTCTCTTTGCATATGACTCCTTCATATTCACCAACCGTTGGAAGAGCTCAATGAATAATTGTATGTAGTTATCAGCCGTCTCTAGCGCAAGTGGTAAAAGGTTTGATGGTTGATATTCGAGACCCGAATTCGAAGCCTAATTATTTCGCATTTTCAGTTAAATTTATTTTCAAAATAAACGAAGCGTATAGCATATTATCTTTTTCTCAAAAAAAATAATAATAATTATATGTAGTTTATCATAAAATATGTATCATCTTGAGATTAGAAAATCAGCAGAGGGGTTGTAATATGTGGTGTTAGCTAAAGAGAATTTTAAAAGTAAGTGTAGTACATATTTGCCGACTACAAAGCTCTCATTGAGCCTTTTTTTTTTTTTTTTTTTTCTATCTCAAAAAGGTGGAAAAATTATTCCAAAATTATACCAGCTTTTTGAAAGGTTTAATAAGAGCTCATTATGAAGAAGAAAAAAAAAAAGCAGAATGAAACACTATGACATGATCACCTGTCATGTTTGTCATGAGGGGCGCTTGCGACTCTTTAAATACCGTCACTAGACTCATAAATTATGGTAGAAAATAATTTGATCTTGCCCGAGGGAGAGAGAAAGAGAGAGTGCACTCTTTCAAGCATGCATGCGGGTCTTGCTAGCTATAATTCCTCCACATGCACATATGTGGAAGTTCCATGTTGTAATTGTAAGTGGACAAATGACGTTGTAGGCCATCCGACAAATTTATTAGCATTCTAGATCGAAGCAATATTATATTATAAGTTTTTTTATTTAAAAATTATTATTTTTTTATAAATTATAATAATAATAATATTATTTTTTTTATTATATAATTTATTTAGACTTTTATGAATTTTATATAAAATCTATATTTCTCTTTCAAGGGTACAAACAAAACTTTCTTTTCTGGTAGTTGGTAACAGGTGGCAGGCTCGGCTTAATTTGCTTACGAGCGGGAGAGAGAGAAAGAGAGAGAGAGAGAGAGATGATATGATGAAGACATCACTTTGTCGTGACCGAGACCACGTACGGAACCTTAATCTCCGGTTGGTAATTACAACAAACTCGTGGTTCTCAAGGGGTCCAGAAATTACATTTGGTCACGGCATATATAGTATGGGTCACATCAATGTGACATGACACTTGGAAGCTCATGTAGCCCAAGAAAGAACCGTGTAAACTCCAAACAAGCCCCCCGGCCCCTTAAAAAAAAAAAAATACAGCCAAACAACCATTTAACTACACCACTTTCTCCATTATTAATGCCACAAATAAAGATGGGGCCAGTTTCTGCTAATCACTCCATGTGCCCTTTATTGCTACTACATCCACCGAAGATACACACAATCTAATCTAAAATGACTTAACTTACGATTAAGAGTTGCATGGACCGATGTCTCATGCAGGACCTTGACATCTATGCATGGAGTTGCAGTATCCCTCCCCTTGATCTCCTGTTTTTCATGCGCAAGTGATGTTGTGCAGCTCCTCGGCGACGTGAATAGCAGTAGTGGCCAGGAACTGCGCCGACTGTTGCTGCTGCTGCTGCTGCTGCTGCTTCTGCTGCTGCTGTTTTATGAGAGAGACCCTCTTGCAAAGTCCGATAGACTCGCCGACAACGAGGGGGATCACAGGGAGGTTGTCGCAATTGCAAATCTCGATCATGAATCCGTCCGGGTCGTGGAAGAAGAGCTGGTCCACGTAAACGCCGCCCTCCTCCACACGCCGCTGGATGTAATCTATCTCCATCTCCTTGAGGTTCTTCTCAACCATGGCCATGCTCTCACACTGTCAGAGTTGCAGGAAGGGTTAATTTAGTCATTTCCATCTTTGGGAACAAATTTAAGCTGTCGGTAGATGGACAAATTAATTAAGCAGGTGCTAGAAAGACAAAAGAAAAGGCAGCCGAAAACAAAATTAAATATTTAATGGATGTTTGGGTGGCGGTGGCGGTGGCGGTGGCGGCCACGAGAGATTAAAGTTAAAGCATGATGATCATATGGCATGTGCTCAGCACTCTCTCGGAGTAGCAGTATACTTGGCTCAGGCTCGTCGATCGATTTACATATATATATATATACAGGTTGAGCCAAAAGTGGAGATGCGTGTCCAACCCACCCACTTATAAGCTTGGACAGGGACAGTCTGCGTGCCCCATTACCGTCGCCGTCGCCGTCTGGCTGAGGACTTGGTGAAGACAATTAACAAAAATATATGCCATGCATGCCAGGTCCCTCCCCCTCGACTTTCAGGGCGCTGTAACTTTAGTCCCTCTAGTAATTAACCTCTGTACTGTAACCAAGCTAGTCCCAGTATTTCGCTCATCGTAATAACCTCTGTAAATTACTCTGTACTTGTCCATTAGTTAATTTCTGGTAATAATATATATGATTATCTTAACCCTAATGCATGACCCTTTTTTCTTATAGAAAAATACTATTTTAATCGCATGCATGCAGAACGTAGTAATTTTGTAATACATTATGTGCTAAAATATTATTTTATACAACAAAAAAAGTGTGGGACACGTTTAAGCTTTGCGCATAATAAGGTTTTCTTTGACAGCAAATCAGGGCAATATATATATATATATATATATATATATATATATATATATATATATATATATATATATATATATATATATATATATATATATATATATATATAGAATTGAGCTAAAAGACTGAGTAAGTTCCGTAAATATATAAGTTGCAGCATCCCGGAAGTATATATGGACGTACGCTATCAAAATTATAATTGAAAACTACTTCTTCCTCATAGAATTAAAGGACAAAAATGAAAAATGTGAGACAAAAAAAAGAAAAAAAAGATTGTAATTATTCAACACATTTTGGTAGATTTAGAATTTCTTAACACAAAACAAAAGCTTCTAAATATTAGGTAGGGCTTGACAAGTGACATGATGAAAGGGACTCGGCCTCCCATGAGATACACACAGATAATTAGTTACTAACTAGCTTGCTGCACAAGAGCTAGCTGATCTAAGTCTTTTAATTACTTCATAGTAAGGGAGAAATGGAACAGGGCATGCTTAATTTCTGATGCGTGAGCTATAGTTGGTTGTTATCAACACATTAACATCTTCTGTATGGCGAAGGGAGAGAGACAATAATTAATGCGGTGTCGACAATTACAATAATCCTACTGTTTAAAAGAAGAAAAAAAAAAAAATTGGCTTCTCAATTAATTTTAGCATTTATTTTATCAGCATCGATCAGAGCTCTGCCATGATTCATTTTTTGCCAAGTATAGCTGTATACGAAAAATAAACTCATATATATATATATATATATATTGAGTGGTGGCAGCATGTATATGTATATATTATATCCTGAAAATTTTACAAAATAATCTCAAAAGCATTGCTTATTACTGCAGCGATGGAAGCAGATTGCGAGAGTATCGGAAAAGCAAAGGCGTCAAATATAAAATATTGAAGCTTATATATAAAAACATTTAGACCAATTGATTGTTCCGCAGATACAATTTACTACAGAAGAACATACATACAAATTAATTACCTGGAAGGAGATGTGATTATCCTTGGGATTAATCTCCGTCTTTTTCGGCATGCTCTCCGGATCTTCAGACTGCAGCAAGTGGACGCCGATGCCGTAATTGAACAACCTTTTTAATGGCAAACAAAGCGATCATTAATCACAGCGACCCGTACAGAGAGTTTGGTCGATCATTACTTAATTGGAAATTTTTTTATTTATTTTGTTTCTGTTTTTTTCTTTAAAAAAAAAGAAAAAGGGGAAAGGAAAAGGAAAAGAAAAAAGGAAAGAGGTGGAAAAGAAAGGGAAGAGAACTAGCTAGCCAGCGTACGTACCATGCGCCATCAAAATCGAAAGAGCCGGGCCTCCTGATGGGGGTGAAGCCCAGTACGTTCTGGTAGAAATGGAGGGACCTCTCAACCGATCTGCACACCAGGGAGATGTGGTTCAACGAGGCCAGAGGCAGAGCGCCCGCACCCTTCCTTTCCAACATCCTCGACTCCCTTAATTTCTTTGATACGACGAACGAACGAACGAGCGAGCGAGCGATGGATCACTCACTACCCAGCTAGATCTAGCTATATATATATATATATATATCTATCTATATATATAGAGTGGTTTAATAAAATTACTTGATGATTTATTCTTCGATCAATTAAGAATGAGCAAGCACTAGCTAAATTAATCGGAAGAGTACAGCACGTACGAGGCTCCCAAATTAAAAACAGGAATCAGGGTGAGAGAGAGAGAGAGGAGGAGGAGATGGGAGAGAGAAATATGGCGAGAATAGTGGCGGAGAGCTCTAATTATTAGTGGGGGACGGGTGTGCTCGCTTATTTACTGACTGTATCGATCGATGGTGCTATGCCATATGAAATTCTGCGAGTGCCACTCAACTACTTATATAATGCGGGGGATCTGAGAGAGGGTGGGTGAGGGATGGTGGTGGCTGCCCACCGTGCCCGGTCCTTGCTACGTGGTAGGGCCATGGGCTTCTGACACGTGGATCCACGTTGCTGTTATCCAGAGGCTTCCTCTTTAGTACGTGCTCTTCCCCGTTGTGTTATCTTTCGGTTCGCTCTTATTTTCACGAGCTACGTGCTTATGGGAGGGTCCGAAGCTGCTCGGAAACTACTTCACCAACGTTTCCGCATGAGAAAGCACGCACTATTTATTTATTTATTTATTTATTTTATCTATTAATTTTATTATTTAATTTTTCTATTTAAAAATTTTACTTATTCAATTTTTTAATTCAATAATTTAGACCAAAAATACTGGTATATATATATATATATGTATATATATACCAAAAATACTTATATATATATATATATATATATATATATATATATATATATATATATATATATATATATATATATATATATGACCTAATTATCGTTTTTGGAGCAATTTTCTACGAGGTGCACTTTCCAAAATGTAGTGAAAACTCATACGGAAGTGGCAAAACGATAAATTCTAAATCTGTCCAAGGGATTGATATTGATTTCATTTTAGTGGCTAGAAATTAATAATGCAAACCCACAAACAGGCTACGAGTTGAAGCACTCACTCATTTAATTAGCCGACGCTGACCTAACTTTCTATCACCGAGATATCAAAAATTTAGCAAAATCGTATTGAAAGTATTAACTAATCAACTCTATTTTAAGAATATGAAGCCGAAAGGAAAAACAACTTTGCTGTTTACAAATGTTAATAGAATTATAATGGGGTAAATTATTTTAACTATGCCTAAATCATTAAACAAATGCCCACCAGAGGATCGTGGATCACAAGGCATTTGTGCAATATATATATATATATATATATATATATATAACAGCCGCAACTATATATTCAAATTAATATTGAATCATTAATTGATTATCCCAAGCCTGTTTGACCCTGGTATAAAATATAATGCTGTGTGATAAAATAATGTGCATGTAACTCATTAAATAATAAGGTAAGAAGTATATATTTTTCTCGGCTCTCTTTTCTGACAAATTAATTAAGTGGAATTCCATCGGCATGCTTAATTCGTTCGTAACAAAGGCAGGAATTAATGAGGAAATGATGAATAGATGACAAATGACTGAGCTGGCGGAGCACGTCAACGCGACAATTTATCCATTAAGTAGGTAACCTGATAAATTGGATCTCGCAACCACGTCGGATGGGATCGTAAAAGGCGGACGCTGCGAACAGCACATACAAATTAATGTCTCGCACGAGTAGGTCTGACCTGGTGCTGCGTAAGGAAATTAAGGTCCAATTAACGCAGCCATTTTATCTCCTGTACGTACTCCGCTTCATGAGAGAGCGACCTTAAACTTCGCACTATTCATTCAATTGACAAATTAAGAACCTGAGATCATCCCAAGCTTAGCTTAGTTAAAAGTATTTCTTCTTTCTTCTAATTAGTACTAAACATGTATAAAACAAACTTGCGTGCTAGGTCAGCAGAGCTGATATGGAGTTAATAATTAATTAATAAACCTTAAAGGATTGTTTAATGTGCATCCATTAAGCATTGGAAAATGCTACTTGTACACCCGTAAGGGGTGTACATCTCACACCCCCACCCATCTAAGGGTGGGGGTGTGATGAGTGGTCACTTGATGTGACCCGTAAAAAACATCGACACCATTAAAAAAGTGGAGGTGTAGGATGTACACCCCTTCGGGGTGTACATGTAGCATTACTCTTAAGCATTAATGGACAGAGAAAATGAGGATGTCTATACGCCCGTAGTATATATATATATAGAGGTGTGCTTGTTTATTTGGTGGTTGTTCCCATTATCATTTTATAATATATATTGGTGTATAAAATTAAATTTCAAAGCGTTTTTTAAATTATCAATTTATTATTCAAATTAATATAAAAATAAATGTATTTGAACGGCGCAATTCCGAATTAGATCTTACTGCTAGACTTCCATTATTAATTGCTTTGTCCTTATCAACATAATAAAATCCGTAAATATTAATCAACTTGCGAGAAACTCTAATTATACAAATTGCGCACATAGTAACTAGCTAGCTGCAATTAACACCCACCCCGGTTAAAAGACGGGAATACGAAACAACCATACTAATGCTACATTACTTGAACTAATATTTCTTAATGTTAGGATTTTTATAATTGTGAACCAATTAATAATATTCAAATATAGATTTACTATAAATAAAAGTCAATTCTATGGATATAGAACTATTTAATGTAGTATATCTTACTCATTTTTCATCTATTTAAACTAAATAGAGTCCTAATTATATTTTGATGGATAATCAATTTAGACTAATTTTTTTAGAGCAAGATAGCATATTATCGTAAACTCAGCTACAAACTGGGACAACCAAGCCTGGAAGGCGACGAAAAAAGAAAGAAAAAAAATTGTATGCATAAGCAATAAATTTTATAGTTTAATTATCTGTTACGGCAGTGGGCCTTTAATAAATATCTTCTATAAAAATGTTATGGTATATAGAAATCTTCACAAAAAAATTAAAAGAAGAATAAAGATAAATAATGAAAGAATCTGGTATGTTTTGATGAAAGCAAACTAAACTTACTTTTATTGAAGAAATCAACTTGTCCTTTACCTCTTAGGCATCACTAATTAATTAAGGCGTTCTTCATTAACTATAATTACCCCGGCCTCTCTATTTATAGATTATTATATAAAATACTATTCTAATTAGATATCCTATCTAATTAGATTTATTTTTATCACAATTTAAACAACCAAATACATTAGATAATCTAATTCTAACTAATTAGTATTATCTCTAACACTCCCTCATAATGCTAATGTTCTTCATATCGATTTTCTCTCGACAAAATATTAATTTTTCCAATGGTAGCGGCTTTGTGAAAATATCGGTCATCTGCTATTCAGTAGAGCAGTGCATCAACTCGACTTGACCATTTGCGATCTGTTCACGAATAAAATGATATCGCAGTTCGATGTGTTTGGTCCGGCTGTGATGAACTAGATTTTTTGCCATTGCGATGGTCGATTGATTATCACAATAAATTACAATTGGATCTTTTTGCTGATACTTCAAATCTGTTAAAATTCGCCGCATCCAGATTGTTTGACATGTAGCAGTCGTAACCGCTATATATTCGGTTTCTGAAGATGATAGAGTCATCAACTGTTGTTTTTTGGAAGACCAATATATTACTCCTGCACCAAAATTGAAGACGAACACGCTCGTGCTTCGTCGATCATCTATCGAACCTGCCTAGTCACTATCAGAACAACCAAAAAAATAAAAATCATTAGCATTAGTATACCACAGTCCGTGGTCTCATGTTCCTTTCAAGTATCTCAATATTCTTTTCGTCGCTCCCCAATGGATTTTACTTTGGCTTTGCATAAATCTCAATAATAAAGATGCGCATATATATATATATATATATATATATATATATATATATATATATAATATCCTGTCTACTGTTACCAATATAGAGTAAGCTCCCAATCAGACTTCTGTACAAACTCGAATCAATTTTTTCTTCTCCATCATCCAATGATAGCTTCATATTCGTACTTATTGAATTTTGCACAGGATTGCAATTTTTCATATTAAACTTCTAAAAAAAAACATCAAGATATTTTTTCTGACAGATAAAAATTTAATTTATTATCTTCTTTATTTTATCTTTAGACCCAAAAATAACTCGTGGGGCCAAGATCACTCATCTCAAATTCAGTCATCATATTTTTCTTAAAATTATTGATCAATTTTGTACTGTTTCCAGTATAAATCAAGTCATCAAAATAAAGGCAAACAATCAAAATCTCCATACCTCAAGATTTGATATAAAGTGTGGGTTCACTAGAAAATTCATTTTGAATAAAGTGTGAATTGATATACCAGGCTCTTAGTACCTGTTTTAATCCATATAACGCCTTTCGTAGCCTGTAAACTTTATTTTCTTATTCTTTAATTTTGTAGCCCCGCGACTGCTCAACAAAAACTTCTTCATCTAAAAATCTATTAAGAAAAACTGATTTAACATCAAATTGAAAAACTTTCTAATTATTTTATGCAGCCAAAGCCAAAACAGTTCGGATAGAATCAAATCTTACTACGGGTGCAAAGGTTTCATTAAAATCAATACCTGCTTGTTATAAGTAACATTTTGCAACTAAACGTGCTTTTAATTTCTGGATCGATCCATCTGGTTTATATTTTGCCTTATATATCCATTTCAACCCAATAACTTCTTTTTCTGTGGATGGTTCAACAAGCTCTCATGTATCATTTTTCTCTAGCGCTACAATTTCTTCATTCATAGCTTTACACCAATCATCAGATTTTAACGCCTCCTCGAAAGTTTGTGGTTCTACATATTGTGTGTACATGCACTGTTCATATATTTTACTAAACAATTTTACTTTTTTTGGTGTCGTCTCAGGCGAAGTTTTTGATGAAATTCGTGGTGAAGCATGCGATGTTGTTTCTGTACTTATAGTATTTTCACCATTATTTTTATTCTCAATAGTAGTTTCATCTTCTAACATCGGAAGTGGATTATCATGTACTTTTGCACTTGAATCCCAATATTTTTGTTCATCAAATATAGCATTACGACTTATAATTAAGAAGTTAGTAACATGATTATAAAATCGATAGACTTTACTTTTTTCGCTATAGCCCACAAAAATACATTTTCTACTATTATTATCCAATTTTTGCCTATTTTGCAATGGAATATGAATAAAAGAAATCGATCCAAAAAATTTAAAATGTTTTACCTTCGGCTTCCAACCTGTCAATGTCTGCTCAGAATTTATTTGAAAGTCCTTTCGCTTTCAATATTCTTTTTGCCATCTCTACTAAATTTTGATTTTTGCGTTTAGCAACGCCATTCTGTTGAGTCGTGTAACTAGTTGTCAACTCCCTACGAATATCATTCGTTTCACAAAAATTTTCAAATTTATTAGAAATAAATTCTCCCCCTCAATCTGTACGGAGAGTCATAATATAATAACTAGATTCGTTTTCGACCAAGTTTTTAAATTTTCAAAAATATCAAAAGTTTGATTTTTTTTTAAATAAAATAAATCCAGATCATCCGACTATAGTCATTCACAAAAACCATAAAATAATAAATTGGGAGAAAAAAGAACAAAATCCAAATGAGGGCTATTGGAACAAAAAAAAAAAAAAAGAAGAACCGAAGTGATTTGTTGGGAGAAAAAAAAGAGAAAACATGAAGTTTTTAAAATAACGAAGGAGGCGAAGCATTTGGGAGAAGACGAGGGGTTTTGTAGTCGAAAGGATTTTTTTATGATGATGGCAGCAATAAATGTAAAATGACCAATTAAGGCAAGAGGATGTGACTAATCGTAGCTGTTGTTTGAATCATTAAATGTGAAATGACTAGAAGATTCGGTTGATCATAGCCGTTGATTAAGTGTCGTCAATTATCCGAAAGTTCATTCGGAAGACTACCAGGGTATATTGTTGGCGCAAAAAAATGGCATCAACTGGTAGTCAGCTTGGTTGATGCGCTTAGCTCATATGTACAAATAGAGAAATGACACATCGTGCGTCAGGAGCCGAGAAAAAAACACCCAAAATCGAATGAGATTTGGGTGAAAACGGTTAAGGAACGATTTTGTAGCCAGTAAGAAACCGGCCTGATTACATCCCGTGACGTAAAGAAAGTGGTTGAAATACTCTCTACAAGATAAACCGTCTAATAACCGCTGGCGAAGAGTATACTACTATAAATAATAAAAAAATACATGTAAAAATGGTCTTTTCCACATACAAGACCACTACTTTTATTGTCTTTCTATTTTAGCAATTTAACGGCTTTCTAGAAGTAGTTGTTTACCTTTCTTTGTTCAAAGCGTCGAAATGGGTAATACGACGTTGCGAAGCGCTTCGAAGGGCGTTCTTCTGGAAGGGGGGGTATCTGTCTCTGGGGGCCATTGTCTCGTTAGATGGAGAACTGTTTGCAGGAGCACAAATGAGGGAGGACTGGGAACTTAGACTTAGAGAACATGAACGTTGCTTTGCTAGCCAAGTGGTGGTGGCGGTTCCTCTCAGCAAGGAGCTGCCACCTGTGGGGTCCAATCATCGAAGGACTATATTATTTGCGAAGGAAACCACTACGGGAAGGGGTATCCTTCAGACCCTACTCACAGTGGTGGCGAAGCGTTCTGAAAACTAGAGATATTTTTAAATGCGGCGCGTCTTACTCTATTGGAAATGGGCGGATTGTTAATTTTTGGTCGGATATCTGGTGCGCCAAGTGCCCCCTTCGAACTCTTTACCCCCGCATATATGATTGTGTAAGGAGAAAAAACTATAGTGTGGAAGCTTGTTGGGGTGGAAATAGGTGGCGGTGGGGTAAGATTCTGGCAGGGTTTTCGGCGTTATCACAGTCTGACAAAAAGCTGGCTTCGCAGTTAAAAGAAACAACTGCGGGAACCACCGTGTCTAGCACAAAGGATGAAGTCAAATGGAGATGGACCCGATCTGAATTATTTTCTGTGAAGTCGCTCTACAACTTCCTACAAGACGGCGGAGTAACTGACGGGAGCTTCTTTGAACTGTGGAAGATCAAGGCCCCGCTCAAAGTCAAGATCTTCGTCTGGACGGTACTTAAACGCAAAGTACTCACAAAGGACACGTTGATCAAAAGGGGATGGGAGGGGGATGACAGATGCATTTTCTGCCTGGACGAGCAAGAAACGATTGACCACCTTTTCATGGGATGCCAAAACACCAAAGCGGTGCTCCATGGACTCCTCCCGAATAAGCTTTTCCTCTCCAACTGCTTTTCTTCGTGTCGGCTCTGGGAAACCAGCAGACTCAAAGGCGAAACTGTCAAAGGACGGGAGTTAGCGACAATAGTGGCCACCTGGTGGTCCATCTGGCTGGCGAGAAACCGGAGAATTTTCGATAACCGAAAGATAACTTCGGGTAACCTGCTGGTGGAGATTCGATCTCTCAGGAATCTTTGGATGCTTAATCGCCAGTAGAGATTTTTTTTTTTTTTTTTTTTTTTTTTTTTTTTTTTCCTCCAATGCCCAGCTGTCTTCCTCTGTAATCTAATTCATCATTCTTATGAATGAAGCGGTAACATGCTACCTTCAACTAAAAGAAAAAATTGTTAACCCTTAGCTTCTAGTCTAGTCCTTAAATTTTTTTTGTAATTAATTTTCGCTTTGGTTTCTTTCGAGCTCTATAAATCTTTATTTAGTGGTGAAATATAATCAATTTGCCTAAACACTTAGCCAAATCTATTTTTCAGTTTTCTGAGTTCCGTAGTTGAGGAAGAACTTGATTAAGCCGATTCCTTCTCAATCGGATCGCTTGATTGTGGCGTGTTCAAAAGTCGTTCATAAAGCTGATCCGCAGCTTCGAGGTTACTTTTGACATGGTCAACAGCTTGACCTGTCAATGTTCAAGGGTCGTTCATAAAGCTGATCCGCAGCTTCGAGGTTACTTTTGACATGGTCAACAGCTTGACCTGTCAATGTTTCGTGAATTCGTGTTGGCACGATAGAGGTCTAAAATTATTTTTCAAAAGCTAAGATAAACACCCACTATATTTTCTCTAAATTTCACGTGAATTAGTCAACATTTTTTATTTATTTAAGTGCAAATTTATAAGCATTTTTTTAATATTTCAAGGGCATGCGTGCTATAATATTAAATTCAATTTATAGAGGAATTTCTATGAGAATCTAATTTTCAAAAGGTTAATGTGTAAAACATGACATTGATATTATATTTCATGGCATTCGAATTTCATACGAGCGGGTGTACGTATATGCGTGTAATTAAGATTGCGGTATATATACATGTAATTAATTAAAATCTTAAATAATCATGCTTTCCAGCAACGATTGCAACAATAATTTTTTAACTTTAGGGAAAAAAAGAGTAGAAATACCTTTAAACCTTTTAAGTAATCTAAAATATAAAAATAATATTTTTATCACTGTATTATCAAACTAGGCCATGGTGGCACAGATGGCAGAAGAAGGCCATCTTTGGTCTCTTGTATCAACCAAAGATCTCCACATGGCTTGGTTATTTTACTGGTGCTTCAAAGTGTGACACGAAGGCGAGTATGAGAGGCTATTCTAAAATATCTCCTCATGTATCTTTGTCATGATCCAAGATGAATTGCCAGCAATGCAGCTTGGTATTTAGCTTTATTGTACTTATTTTGTAATCTTTTAGTTTTTTACAATGTATGGATTAGAAGGATTTTATTATACTTGTGTCCGCCTCTCATCGATACTTTTAAAAGTATATACTTTTAAAAGTATCAAATATTTGATGCTTATAAATTTTTTACCATTAAATTTATTTTTTTAATTAATTTTATATTTTAAATTATATATATACTATTATATATATCAATTATGGCTAACGAAATTTTTAAAAATTACTATTATTTTAACCTCGCATCTCTTCATCTAAAAGCTAATAATTTACAAACACAAATGACTTAGTATTTTAAAAAATATAGGAGCTCAATTTATTGTACCGAACAAATATTATTATGTTAGATAAAATATTGCCGAAATAATGAAAAAGAAAGTAAAAATACCTAATTTTTCACTTTATGTGATTGTTTACCAGCTAGCTACTGCAATTGCAATAATATCGCTACTGGTTAGGATGCAAATGTATCGGGATTGATAGAGTTAATAAAAAATATAAAAATATATAATATGTTTCAAATCTGTCCTGATTCGTCAATTCTGATTAATTTTTAATGAAGCGATAAATAAAGACTAAAAATAAAATTAAAATTAATTTGTTTTGATTAGAAATATATATATATATATATAAAGCGGAAGGTAGGAAATACCTTGCGTCCCCGAATCCGCCCGTTTCCATCCCTACTACCGACACACCTTACATTAGGTGCAAATCTTACTCGTACACCTTAAATAGTTGGCTAGCTTTTCTTATGATTGTAGGGTACTTGTTTGCCTAATAAATAACTTGAAAGTTGAGAGCAAATAATGCTGTATATATCTACATCCCAAAAGTGGATATAATTAAGTTTCATTCTTCTCAAATCCAAGGATTTTTATTTTTTTCTTTTATACTAGTTTACCATAATATTCTTATTTTTCTTTATCCTAGAGACATGAGAATATTGTCCACACCTTTAGATGGTTCAGCTATTAGGTATACAGTATAAGACAACAAGTTGCTGGATATATAAATGCTGTGTTTCTTTTTTTTTTTTCTTTTTTTTCTTATTTTTTCTCCCTTTTTTTTGAAAGGTCAATAACTTCTTAGATGGGCATTGATGAACTGTGCACGTGATCCATGAAAAAAAATAATCTGTCATGATTTGTATACATATATCTACGAGCAATGCTACATGTACACCCCGAAGGGGTGTACATCATACACCTCCACCATTTTAATGGTGGCGATATTTTTTACGGGTCACATCGAGTGACCCATCATCACACCCCCACCCTTAGATGGGTGGGGTGTATGATGTACACCCCGAAAAGGGTGTACACATAGCATTTTCCTATATCTACTCATTAGGCAAATGGTGAGATAAAATTTCTGGCACGTGCCTAGTTGAAATTTTTTAATTAATACCATCCACATATATATATATATATAGGAAAATGCTATGTGTACACCCGTAAGGGGTGTACATCTCACACCCCCACCCATCTAAGGGTGGGGGTGTGATGATGGGTCACTTGATGTGACCCGTAAAATATATCGCCACCATTAAAATGATGGAGATGTATGATGTACACCCCTTCGGGATGTACATGTAGCATTGCTCATATATATATATATATATATATATATATATATATATATATATATATATATATATATATATATATATATATATATATATATATATATATATATATATTCTGATCAATTAATATCTTAGATTAATAATAATAATAAAGAAAAGAAAAACGTATCATATTCATTGACGGAACTGTGAGTGCTTAGTTATAAGTTATCTACTTTTAAGTTATCTATGATCCATCCTCTAGATAACTTAAAACTAGATAACTTATAACTAAGCACTCACAGTTCGGTCAATGAATATGATACGCTTTCCTTTTCTTTTTTTTTCTTTATTATTATTAATCTAAGATATTAATTGATTAGAATATATATATATATATATATATATATATATATATATATATATATATATATATATATATATATATATATATATATATATATATATATATATATATATATATATATATATATATATAAAGAGGGAGAGAGAGTCCTACTATTATATTTGTAAAAGTATCAAATAATTAATAATTAGTATTCATAAATTTGTTCACTATCATTCTAAAGACTATTTTTTTTTCATCCAAAATCTAAAAACGACTTTACTTTTAAAAGCATGCATAAAAATTCAATTCTCTCTCTCTCTCTCTCTCTTCACATATATATATATATATATATATATATGAATTGAGTTTTTATATTTTTAAAAATATCAAGTAATTAATGTTTATAGGTTTTTAGTCTTTAGATGTAAAGATGTATGGTTAGAATGATAGTGCGCCCATTAGATTAAGTGAGTGATTGATAAAATAGGATGATCTAAAAAATTAAATTAGTTAAAAAGATAGATCTAACGATAAAAACTTACAGCACTAATTATTTAGTATTTATATAAACATAATAGCTGGACTTTTATATATATATATATATATATATATATATATATATATATATATATATCTTGAAGTTTATAGTCTAAATTTGATGAGAATAAAAATGGAGAATCGAGGCGATATAGATTATGTACTTGTTCATATATAGTTTGGTGGATCTTCTTCAAGTTTATAGTCTAAAGATATAGATTATATATGTACTTGTTCATATATAGTTTGGTGGATCTTCTTCTTTATTTAATATTATACCATGTGCATCTTTATTTTAATATATATATATATATATATGAGAGGCGCGCGGGGCAGCCGTGTACAGCTTGTCAAGGCCGAGGGGCCCGGTTGTATTGATGAGTAGGCTCGCTCTACCACTAGTTGGGTGATACTATGTGCAAAACGTGCGATCATATAAACATCATGTACATTAGTCAATCTCACTGCCCCGCTTATTTAAATATTTTTGTTGATAGGTAGCTTTAGCGTTGCTCTGCCCACCAATCGCTACGCAGCATAGCTTTCTTTAAAACAGATCTATCCAACCACCAATCGGTACGTAACTTAGCTTCTTTAAAACATATATATATATATATATATATATATATATATATATATATATATATATATATATATATATATATATATATATATATATATCCAACCGTACGAAATTGAGAGAACGCAATGTCATGCATTCTCAGTTTTAGTGCCTGCTAATTGAATGAGTACGTGGAACCTTCTCAATCTTGACGGATGAAACTGATCAACGTATGTTTGACTAATCTTTTTAGGGCGAGTATTACATTAGAGATCATCCAGATCGTTCCGCAAGCCAAAAATTGGTAGAACGAATTTAAAATCTCACCCTATGTACGTAACCAGTATCATTTCACTAAAAAGGAAATTTTGGACTGGATTTTCTTTAGCTCATACGCTCTCTTATACATAGCTGTCGTCGTCGGCAGAAACAAAACAATTTAGTCCAAATTATAAACATTTCTTTCAGTGAATTAATTACTTGAGATTTCTCCATCTTAAGGAGATAATAGTAGTTTTGAAGAACCGGATTAGTGTTGTAATTAAAATGAATATCTATGGCACTCATTTGTTTGCTTTTTATCTTTTAAAACTAAAAACTCTGCGAAATTGAGAGTGTTTGTTGAACGTTAGCTAAAAAATTATCTTCCTCATAAAAAATTGATCTAGAAATGCATTTAGCACCTTGGCTTACCTCCTAGTTAGAACAACTTTAACCATTGAATTGATCTAATTAATGGGATACGGCCTGAGAATATATATATAGGGTGTCAACGAGCCGAACACGACCGAGCTGGGGTCGGCTCGTGTTCGGCTCGTTTAATAAACGAGCCGAACACGAGCTGACTTGTTTAAATATCGAGCTGAAAAATTCGGCTCGTGTTCGGCTCGTTTATTAACGAGCCGAACACGAGCTGGCTCACGAACAACAAATTTGATTTTCATTTCCACTATTAGGTGTAAAGTTGAAAGAAAATTAAAAAATTAGAATTCATAAAAAATTGATGACCTAAAATCTAATTAGTAATATATATATATATATATATATATATATATATATATATATATATATATATATATATATATATATATATATATATATTTGAGCTGTTATCGAGCTGAACACGAGCGAGCTGACCCCAGCTCGTGTTCGGCTCGTTTATTAAACGAGCTGAAAAATTCGACTCGTGTTCGGCTCGTTTACTAAACGAGCGATTCGATTTCGAGCTCATTTTGAGCCGGACACGAGCTGGCTTGCGAACAGTGAGCTGGATTGCCACCCCTATATATATATATATATATATATATATATATATATATATATATATATATATATATATATATATATATATATATATATATATATATATATATATATATAATTAGGCTACTATATATTATTAGTAGCACTAAATTATTGATTCAACTCAAAAAAAAAAAAAAAAAAACTAAATTATCAGTACTATTAGATTTTCGGGTTTTGGATGAAGCTGTAGCACACAATAGAGGAGGAAAACTATTGTTCTCTCGTGGAAAGGTGTAGCAAAGAAAGGGAAGGGTTGAGGATAAAATATTTTCAAGCTACAGTATGACTGTGACAGGGAGTAGGTGAGAATGTGTCTGCTACAATAAAGGCCTTAACTATACCTACGATCAAGCTTTCCACTTGCCCATGACCACACAACCAAGCCACAACTGTGATGTAACCCACAACTGAGCCCAACGTTGTGCCCCATTATTGGGCCCATGTGTGTGTTGAGTCTGTTTAGCTAATTGTATATTAATACTCATACTCTTTTTCACTTACAACTCAGTATAGAAGTAAGTTGTCACGCCCCGGGGTCGAAACTGCGACCCGCAGGGACGAAGCCATGGTAGGGCCCAAGATGGCCATGGCCCCCCTCAATATTTTAATATTACTCAATAGTTCTTGATACTAATTTATCTCTTTCTCACTTTTAGATAATAATGGCCCCCCTCAATTTTTTAATATTTATTTTTGTGCCAACATAATTTTTTTTTTTTTTATATACATTTTAAATAGATGAAACTATATTAGGAGTCTCGTACTTACAAGTTATTTGAAATACATATCTTAACTCCAAATTTTTTATTTCATATTTTTTTAATTTCTAACTATTTTTTTAATTTCGGGTTTTGGATGAAGCTGTAGCGCACAATAGAGGAGGAAAACTATTGTTCTCTCGTGGAAAGGTGTAGCAAAGAAAGGGAAGGGTTGAGGATAAAATATTTTCAAGCTACAGTATGACTGTGACAGGGAGTAGGTGAGAATGTGTCAGCTACAATAAAGGCCTTAACTATACCTACGATCAAGCTTTCCACTTGCCCATGACCACACAACCAAGCCACAACTGTGATGTAACCCACAACTGAGCCCAACGTTGTGCCCCATTATTGGGCCCATGTGTGTGTTGAGTCTGTTTAGCTAATTGTATATTAATACTCATACTCTTTTTCACTTACAACTCAGTATAGAAGTAAGTTGTCACGCCCCGGGGTCGAAACTGCGACCCGCAGGGACGAAGCCATGGTAGGGCCCAAGATGGCCATGGCCCCCCTCAACATTTTAATATTACTCAATAGTTCTTGATACTAATTTATCTCTTTCTCACTTTTAGATAATAATGGCCCCCCTCAATTTTTTAATATTTATTTTTGTGCCAACATAATTTTTTTTTTTTTTTATATACATTTTAAATAGATGAAACTATATTAGGAGTCTCGTACTTACAAGTTATTTGAAATACATATCTTAACTCCAAATTTTTTATTTCATATTTTTTTAATTTCTAACTATTTTTGGTAAGCTATTTTATTTAACTAAATAAAATATTATACTAAATTTAATAGATATTTTAGCTAAAGTCATTGATCTAATTGAATTACGGTTATATTTAGTAAAATTTTTAGTTATTTGAATAAAATAATATAAATAAAATAATTAAAAATTAAATATTTTTAAATTAAAAAATTTAATATTTTTGTATTAATTATTTAATTAATAATTTTTTTTAAAAAAAACTGATGATGTACTAAAATTTTTATTTGAATATATTTTGGCCCCCCACATAATTAAATTCTGGCTTCGTCCCTGGCGACCCGGGCTCGCCAACAGATCCGCCGCCTATACGAAAACCCCGCATAGCCGAAGCGTCCAACTTGCAAAGAAAAACTACTACAACTAAACGGATATTAGAGCTGTAAAATAAAAAGCTGTAAAACTCAAATCCAATACTGTACAACTGAAAATAATGATACAATATCCATCTCCTAAAAAGATCAACATACAATAACCTCTGATACAACATCCAAGAACCCAAACGGGGAGATAAACTAAAATAATAATACACCAGTGTACAAGTTCTCAGTACAAGTCAGATCCTCACAATACAACAATCTCTCAAAAGTGAAAATAAACTAATCTATTGACTGTACTACAGATCTCCAATGTGGGGATACAGCTACTCTCCAAAGGCAGGTAGGGATCTAGCTCGCGACTCCCTCGCCTCGAACAGCAACAGCATAATTAGCATCTCCCACAGATGACTCTGCAAAATAAAGAAGATGAAAGAAAAATGAGGGGGAGAACCCCTAACAAGTGTGAGAACTACATCAACACGTAGTTCTCAGTGGGTACCGCCACCAAGCTCGACGGTCAGCCCACTAAGTCTATTAGAGGCATAAGATAACAATGCAGTAAAAACTTGTGAGGTCCCGGAATCCCCCGCGTAGAGTTTGCTGGTTGTTGGGTAGCTTTTGGTGGCCGTTGGGAGTGTTGTGCGCATGTTTGGACACAAATGTTGGACCTTGGGCTTAAAAGGAGATCCCGTGGAAAATTGGAGGACCCGTCGAGTGTTTGGAAGTGGTTTCGCGCGACGCAGATGTCAAATTTGGACTCCGGGCGAAGTTTGGATAAAAGATTACCCCTCCGGTTGCCTTCGGGAATTTTTAGAGTTGCAATTTGGCAAATCGGACTTCAGAATTGGGCCCGGCGCGGAAATCGGATCAAGTTGGCTATCCGGGGGCACACCGCAATTTTCGGTTCAGAATTTGGAAAAATGGACATCGTTTTTGGATTCAGCGCGCGAAATCGCTAGGAATGGACTATTTACTTGTTTGGTTTGGAGCCCGGTTGAGTTGCGCGTTTTTCGAGGCATCACAGTACATTTTTCGAGGTGTGGCGCGGATCCCGAGGTGGCGCGCGGCTCGAGGCGGCGTACGGACGCGGGAATGCGCGCGTCTGGCGCGCATTGGGAACACGCACCTGCGCGGGTCAGCGCAGGGGCCGCCACGTGGCGGCCCCCCGTTGGCGCCCGCGCGAGCGCGGGGGCACGCGCGCCTGTGTAACGGGCGCGTGTCCCGCGCCTGGGGGGCGCGCGGTGTAACGCGCCCGTGTGGCGGGCGCGTTACCGCACGCCGCGTGGCACCGTGGGCGCGCGCGTGGACCGGGCGCGCACACCCATGCGCCGTGGACCGGCGATTGTGGCCTCCCATTGGCCGGCGCCGTGGACCGGGCCCGTGGACCGGGACCGTGGACCACCTCTTTCTCTTTTCTTTTTCTTCTTCTTCTTTCTCCCCCGAGCGCCATTTCTTCTCCTCTTTCTTTTCTTCCTTCTTCACCCGAGCGAGAGAGGGAGTGAGGAGGAGATTTTTGGGGGTTGTGGCGGTGCGCCGTGGACCTCGCGGAGCGCGCGAGGTGTTCCAAACGGGTCGGTTGGGCGGTGCGACGCGTCGAGGTTGGTTCCGCACTTTGTTTTTTCGGTGTTTTTAGCACAGTTTTGGAGCGTTCTTTTGAACAGTGTTTTAACCCTCTTGCTGTTATCTGTGTTACGGACTGTGTTTTACTGCACCGTTTTGCGTGCGGTCCTCGACGGCGTGCACCGTTTTGCGTGCAGACTCCGTTTTGCGCGCGGGTTTCGGCACCGTGCTCCGTTTTGCGTGCAGACTCCGTTTTGCGCGCGGGTTTCGGTACCGTGCTCCGTTTTGCGTGCAGACTCCGTTTTGCGCGCGGGTTTCGGCACCGTGCACCATTTTGCATGCAGACTCCGTTTTGCGCACGGGTTTCGGCACAGTGCACCGTTTTGCGTGCGGACTCCGGCAGCGGGCATCGTTTTGCGTGCGGATCGCGTGGAGGCCAATTGCAAGTGTCTACGAGCAATTGGTGGCAAATCGAGGTGGGTGGCCTTGCTTTCAGGATCTATGGACTGTGCTCTAATTCTATTGATATAGAATCATGCATGATAGTGGTTGGACTTGGTAGCATGCTATAATTTGAATGTTATTATTCCTTGTTTTTATCTGTTGATCGTTTGATCTCTTCTACTTCCTACCGCCTGTTAAATATCTGTTATCTTGGAACCTGACCTAGCACCCCTGTCATATGTTGCATGTGTAACCAGACCAGTAGAAAACCCTCACTTGGGCTAGGGTTATTTATGTTTAGACATCCACACTTTATGTTTCATTCCTGGACTTAGTGTTATCCTCGCCCGGGTAGTGGGCCGAGCGGTCGGGACTTCTTTTTAGTGTGGGATGCGTTTGCACTCGTGCTTGGGAGCAGAGTGGAGTCTGGTAGATGTAGTGTACCGCTTGTCTGTACCGGGAACCGTTTTGAGTAAACGGTGGTCCCGGGAGGTCTTGTTTTCCCCTGTTGGGGTTGTCGCCACTGTGTTAGTGGGTGTAGTTTACTAGTGTTAGCCGGACCTAGAACCCAGAACCCTTTTCGACATACACATGATTTTAGTCTACCAATGTTTTCTTCCAAGCATCGAAGGGCCGCTGGAGTCTGTTCTTGTTTGATTGGACAAAGGCATCAGCCCTTCGGGGCTTGGGTAAAACACTTATTTTTCTAACTGTTTTTCTAAAGAGAACTAAAATCATTAAATATGGATTTCTTCTAGATCAAATGATTTTCAATAACAAATGTCACCTTTTTCTTGTAAATCTCCCCACTCGAAAGGATTCGAGTGATCCGGGTTCTAGGGGCCGTTCCGTTGTCGGGACGAAAGCCACGGGGGCCGAGCCTGGGACCTGTTCTTGTTTGATAGGGTTGTAGGTGTAGGTCTCCCGGGACTTTCGGGCCCTGTTGGTGTTTTCTGCGTGTCGTACCGAGGTTATTGTGTTCCCGAACTATAAGGGATCGGGAACTTCGATAGGCGGAGCCTAGAGTCTGTTCTTGTTTGATAGGGTTCTTAGCACCGGTCTATCGGGTTTCCGAACCCTTATGGTGTCGGTCTTTCCTGTGAGTTTAGTGTTCTGTTGTGGGAGCCGTCTGGTGGACGGTGGCCCCAGCTGTGTGGTTTTCCAGCCTGTGGTTGAGAGTTGGTGTTGTTGGTCGATCTTGTTGATCGTGGTTTGGACTATAGCCTGCATGAGCCATATTTGAGCTCGACAGAGATACGCGGATACTTTCCTCGGTGGGGTCGCTCCCCTCGAGAGCCACTCCGGAGTTGGGCCTGTTACTTGCTATCGCGACTTGTCGACGCCGTCCCTCTGATTGTGCCAGTTAGTGGCAGTCACGGACACCCTACGGTAGACCCGTCCTGTTGAGGATGTGCGGCAGTAGGTGGGCGCAGGTTTGACTGGACCCTTTGAGGCAGTCAGTATAGATTTGGTGAGTTTACTGTGTGTGTTAGTAGATGCATCATGTTCCATCTGTTCCTTTTTCTTGAGCATCTAGATAGAGGCATAGTAGCTGTAGAGTTACTTTTCCAGCCATTTCTTTTCAGTATTATTGTTACTTTATGCCTCTAGTAGACTTAGTGGGCAGACCGTCGGGCTTGTTGGCGGCACCCACTGAGAACTACTTGGGACGTAGTTCTCACACCCGTCGTGGTGTATTTTCCCACAGGGACTTCTACTCCTGTTCCTGCTGCTCCTGTTGCTGCTTCTTCTGATCGAGGTAAGGGAGTCGCGAGATAGTTCCCTACCAGTCATCGTCCAGAGAGTAGATGTACCCCCGGTCTTGTTTGAGAGTTTATGTTGAGCGACCTTGTAGTGAGGTATAGAGTTGTATTTTATTTTACTGCTTGAGAGACTTATGTACTTTTGGTGAGGACCTTGTGTTGTATATAGCTTTTATTTCTAGCAGTTTTACTTTCAGCTCTGATATCTGTATAGTATAGATGCTCTTTTGCAGGTTAGTCGCTTCGTCTATACGGGGCTTCCCGTATGGGCGGCGGATCTGTTGGCGAGCCCGGGTCGCAGTTTCGACCCCGGGGCGTGACAGATTAGGTGGTATCAGAGCCTAGGTTGTAGGTCGTGGTGGACTTAGAAACCCTAGGCTTGTGGTTGGACATTAGGATGACTACGTGAGAGTCGTGACTTATAGCGAGAGTCCTGATTGAGTTTCATACCTCTCCCAAGAGACGGGATGAGTGATTGGCATGTTTATTCTCCTAAGTGATTATGTTGGCTGCAGACAACATAATGCTATGGAATGGGTGACATGTCTTAGACTTTCGCTGGATTGGGTCGTATGGTTGTTGTGTCCTGATGTTTGTTATTGTGCAGTGGACTACGATGCCTCTGAGACGTCGTGCAGTGTGGTGAAGAGGGCACATCCCGCATCTGATGGGTACCCGAGCAGCGGGAGGCAGAGCTATCAGAGCAGAGCGAGACCCAGGGTTATGGACCCATATGTTACCGATGTCGGAGGCTGTCCGATGCTAGGAGTAGGCCATGGAACGTTTGATGCGCCTGTTGGAGCAGAGAACACAGCCAGTTGCAGTACTGCTTGAGAGTCCTCCAGCACCTCCTTCCTATGCAGTGGCATATGCAGTTGTACTAGTGGCACCGATGGAGCGAGCAACCCCCTCCGTGTCGACGAGTAGTGCCGAGGCACCGAGGTAGGGTGGATGGCGGATAGTAGATAAACTTTGGGACATCATCGGTCGATAGGGCCAGTCCCGGCAGTTCGATCCACCCCGATTTGCCGGTTTGAGCTTGGAGCAGTGGGAGGCTGAAAACTGGATAGCAACAATGGAGAAGCTTCAGGTACACTTGGCTACGCACTTTTGGGAAGAGGACGCCGAGATTTGGTGGCGTCGAGTTCGTCCTGCTGGACCACCGAGAGTGCAGTTGTTGACTTGGAACCAGTTTCGTGCTTAACTGCTTAAGGCCTTCTTTCCTGACAGTGTAAGCAGAAACTGGAAGGGGATCCTAGACGCCTGCAGCAGAGGAGTCGACCTCTTCTGGAGTATGTTCGCGAGTTTTGCGATTGTTGAGCAGTGTACCCCATGTCGCCCAGGATGAGGCCCAGGAAGTTGAGCTAGTTGAGAGAGGACTGTAACGGAATATCTATGTGAGGACCCGGAAATTCCCAGTTTGGATTACTGTTGGATCTGCGGCTTCTGGAGACCCGTGTTGGGTGTTAGAGGTGTTTGCGCTCATATTGGACCCAAGATTTGGACTCGGCATAAAAAATGGATCAAGTTTGCTTTCCCGGGAATTTTTGAGAAATTTTAGAAGTGGAATTTGGCAAATCGGACTTCGGATTTGGATTCAGCGCGCGAAAACGGTTAAGATGGACTATTTACTTGTATTTTTCGGAGCCCGGATGACCCGGCACGGATTTCGAGGTGATTTGGTACTGTTCCGGCCGCCGGAGGGGCGCCGGCGGCGGCGGCGGGCGGCGGAGCGCGGCGGCTGGCGGCGGCGGAGACGCGCGGTCCACCGCAGAGGCGTGCACCCGGGGGCTGGCCACGTGGCGGCTGTTACGGAATTTGAGTTGGCGTAGTTTCGTGAAAGTCTCAAGTCTTGAAGATTGAAGGTGAAGAAAGTTGGATCATTTAACTCAATCTCAAGAAAGAAGAATTCAAAAGGATCAGGTATGTTTTACTAAAGATTTTGTGTGATCCGAATACTTCTTGTAGTGTAGAAACACTTGGAAGAATCTTTCATTGCATAAAAATCAAAAACTGGACTTGGGACATGTTCAGGATCCGGATCAGGTTGTTCGATCCGGATCCCGAAGGTGGTTCGTTCATACACCAGTTCAATCCGGATCGTAGCCTCTCTTGATCCGGATCCCGAACACTGAGTTTACCATCTTCCTTGAACGATCCGGATCAGGCTTCGCAATCCGGATCCCGAACGTTGATGTTTGGTGAACTGTATGAACGATCCGGATCAAGCACTTCGATCCGGATCCCGAACCTTCGTTTTTCTGGAATTGCCTGACTCGTTACGACGATCCGGATCACAGCTAATCCGATCCGGATCGCCGTCCGTAAAATCTCCAGAAATGTTATGTTTTTGATTCTTATCTCCTTCCTAGGGTTTCTAACCTATAAATAAACCCTATGACTCTTTTTCTAGGGTTAATCCAAAAAGAGGTCGAAAATAAAAATAGCCGTCATTTTCATATATACGCCTCTAGATCCACATATAGAGAAGAAAGGAAATCATTAGAGAATACTCTATGTTTCTTCATCTATATTGATTAGTTTGATTCTATGCTTTCATACTCACATCTTGAGTTGAATCAAACTAATGAATACTTAGATGGTATTTCCGATCTATCTTTGATCTAAGTATTCGGCGGATCATCACCACCCAAAAACAACGATTTACCCCAAAAATCGGCGCGTGGATTCGCGTGTCCTTGTGGATTCAAGGTTCAACCGCTCTCGTGGATTCGGAGTGAGGCACGTTCGTGGATTCGAAGGGTGCTATTGGGTGAAGACCGTGGATTCGGTCGGACGTCGTGGATTCGACGTTGGACGCCGTGGATTCGGCGTTGGGCGCAGATCGTGGATTCGAGAAGCGTCGCGGAGCGAGCGGAGAAGATCCTCTAGGAGCGTATGGAAAAGGTTGAGTCGTAATTGTGTACGGTAAATCACCTTGTACGTGTTTTAATTCTAGTGGATTTCTGCCGTGTTATCGGTCCCGTGGTTTTTTACTCCGGTGATGGAGTTTTCCACGTAAAATCTTGCGTATTATTTTTTATTTCCGCATTGGGTTTTTATCGCAACGATTTTTGAGTGTTTATACGTTTACACCTATTCACCCCCCTCTAGGTGTTTTTTCCCCTATTTAGATCCTTATTACATATAACCCAACAAGTGGTATCAGAGCGGGAATAGGGTTGTAAACAATGGTTGAAGGTGGAAACATCAACCGACCCCCGTTCTTCGATGGAACAAATTATGCGTACTGGAAAGTACGGATGAAAGCCTTTTTAATTTCCATCGACGAACGGGTGTGGCAATCAATTGAATTAGGATGGTCTAATCCAACTGAATTTTTGGTGATGTTCGCACCTTAAAACCTAGGTCGAAATGGACCAAGGAAGAGTTAGATTCATCTTCTTACAATGGCAAGGGAATTAATGCTATCTTTAATGCCTTATCTCAAACTGAATTCTCTCGCGTCTCGGCATGTGAGACTGCGAAAGAAATCTGGGATGTTCTTCAGGTTACACATGAGGGAACTAACCTCGTGAAGATTCAGAAACTGTAAATGCTTACGAGCAAGTTTGACTCTATCTTAATGGCAGAAAATGAATCTTTCACGGACTACTATACGCGATTGCAAGACATCGTAAACTCATGTGCTAATCTGGGAGAGAAGATTCCAGAATTTAAGATTGTAAGAAAGATCTTAAGAACTCTTCCTGAACGATTTCGCCCAAAGGTTACTGCCATTGAAACTATTAAACACCCGGACGAAATACGTGTAGAAGAATTAGTTAGTTCATTACAAACTTATGAAATGACATTTACTACTAACAATTCTTCTGGAAAGGCATCCACTTCTAAGTCTTCAGGTTATGCGTTGAAAACTACTAAGGAAGAAGACGCGGATACATCCTCCTCAGACGATGACGAGAACCTTTCTATGGAGGAATTTGAGAAGCAGCTCGCTCTCTTGACAAGGAAGTTTCGCCGCAACTTTCGAAGGGGTAATTCAAGCAAATCTCCATCCTTCGGAAAGTCGAACAAAGGCAAGGGTACTTCAAGTTACAAGTCAAGAAAGCAAGAGAATTTCTCAAAGGATAAGAAAAGTTCAGAAGGACGACTACAATGCTTCAAATGTCGAGGCTACGGCCACATTGCAACGGAGTGTCCTAACAAGTATCCGGCAAAGAAGAAGGCGATGCAAGTCGTCACTTGGGATGACAACTCAACGTCAAATGAGTCGTCTTCGAGTGATGAAGAAAAGAGCTCCACCGCATTCCACGCGTCCGTATCTTCACCCTTCATGTGCTTTATGGCAAGTACATCCGAGTCGTTGTCCAATTCCACTGTTGAAAAGAATGCTACGGACAACGAATCGGATGATTCGGAAGGTGAAGATTTTGCTCTAGCCTACCACAGACTTTTGAGGGACTCAAAGAAAGTGGCTAAGCAAAACAAGAGTTTGAGAGGGAGAGTGCATGATCTCGAAGAAGAAGCAAAAAGAGCGACTTCTCTCTCAAACGCTCTTGAAGTGGAAAGGGAAAACCTGATAAAGGCAAATGTTTCCCTTCAAGAGTCCAATGAGCAACTTGAGAAGGAACATACAAATCTGGTGGATAACGCGAATCACTTCTCAAAGCTCTACAACGAGGCTCGACAGGATAACCTGGAAATGACAAAGACCATTTTCCAACTTAAGAATGACTTACAGCGATTCTCTTCAGGAAGGAGTAAGTTGGATAGACTTCTTGGTCTTGGTCAATCAAATCGGTTCGGCCTCGGATACACTCAAACTGGAAACAGTCCAAGTTCGAGTGAGACAGTTTTTGTGCCTCAGTCGGTATCTCCTCCTCCGACACCGGAATTCAAGACAAACAACGACAACAAACCTACTTCATCCTCTTTGGGATCGTCAAGATCTAAGGTATGTTTTCGTTGTGGTGTTTCAGGGCACATAAGAAAATATTGCAAGACGGGAGTCGAACGCTCATCTCAAGGACCTCTTGCAACAACTACCAAAAAGGCTCCTCCCCGAAAATCAAAGCAAAACTTTTCAAATGAAAAGAGACTCGGTAGTTCATCGCGCAAGACGATTTCATCAAGGAACAACAATCGCTATAACAAGACGCCTTCACCTAGGCATATAACTTCACGACCATTACTGACGCACTCCAAAAGGGTTTGGGTGCGCAAAGGTAAAATTTTCCCTTGTCTTGTTTCCAATGTTTCCTTGCATGCATATGATAGTTCGTCTTGGTATCTGGATAGCGGGTGTTCCCGTCACATGACCGGTGACAAAAATAGTTTTCAAAATCTTGAGAAAATCTCCGGAGGACACGTTGTTTTCGGAGACGGTCGACCTTCCAAAATTGTTGGAAAAGGGACGGTAGCTATTCCAGATGGCCCGATTTTGAAAAACGTCTTATTTGTTGATGGCCTTAAGACTAACCTCATAAGCATAAGTCAACTTTGCGACAATGGTTTTTCAGTTAACTTTTCATCTGTTGAATGCGTTGTAACTGATAAGGACCATGTCTTCTTTTTAAAAGGGGTTAGATCTGAAAACAATTGTTATGTTGTTCCTAATAAATTTTCTGAAAATTGTAACTTAGCCGCTTTGAATAATGAAACTCTTTGGCATGAAAGGCTAGGTCACTTAAATTTTAAGGAACTTACTAGAATTTCAAACAAGGACGTGGTCAAGGGGGTTCCAAAGCTTTTATTTAAACAAACGTTGTGTGTGGTGGTTGCCAAAAGGGAAAACAGTCTAGGACTGCACACAAGAACTTGAACCACGTGGTACAAAACGTCCCTTGGAACTTTTGCACATGGAACTTAATGGGGTCCGACCCTGTAACCATCTTTGGGAGGTAAATGGTACATTTTTTTTATTGGTTGATGATTTCTTCCTCGGTTTTCTTGGGTAGCATTTTTAAAAGAGAAGCTGATACGTTTGACTCTTTTCATGAGATTTGCCCATCGTATTATGATTGAAAAGAATGAAAAGATCATTCGTGTTAGAAGTGATAGAGGTGGAGAATTCATAAATTCAAAATTCATTGATTTTTGCACTTCAAATGCATTAAACAATGAATTCTCGGCACCCTATACACCTCAGCAGAATGGGTTGTTGAGCGCAAGAACAGGGTTGTCAAGAGATGGCGCGTGTGATGCTTCATAGCCCCGGAAATTTACGCTACATTTTTGGGCTGAAGCCGTGAACACCGCTGTCTATGTCATTAATAGAGTTTACTTGCGCCCAGGAACTTTAATACACCATATGAGCTGTGGTTTAGTAGAAAACTCCAACATCAA